>OZ017773.1:14035295-14310295 GCA_963969385.1 Philonicus albiceps
GGCGTTATTAGTTTATGATATCCAGTATTGACTTCTAAGTATCCTGACGCTCCGTGTCTAATACCTCCTATGAATTATGGTATAAAAATGGGTAGGTTTGAAAGGACACTGACCATAGTTGAAGAGGAAATTGATAAGAACGGGTGTTTAACACAAAACATTAAGACAAAATGGCAGAATTCACTGTTGAAGAGTATGCCGACATAATTTACGTGTACGGTTTAGTAGACGGAAATGATAGTGAGGCCTTACGGGAATACCAAAGGAGATTCCCGAATCGGCGTGTACCCGATAGAAGGGTATTTTCAAGGACTTTCAGGAGGTTAAAAGAAACCGGAAGTGTGACCACCCCTAGAGCAGAAGCGCGATCAGGAACTTCGGCCGATTCAGCGGAAACCGACCTACAAATTCTCAACATTGTCAGGAACAGCCCTGAAATAAGCATCAGACAGGTCGCACGACGGTTAGGATTGTCTTTAGGGAGAGTGTGGACCGTTGTGAACCGAGAGGGACTACATCCTTACCACCATACCCCGGTCCAAGCACTACATCAAGGAGATTCCGAAAGACGATTGCAGTTCTGCACTTGGCTGCTCGAGTCTGACATCGAAAACAGAAGGTTTATAGACCGAATTCTGTGGACGGATGAATCGCAATTCACCCGGGATGGCATCACAAACTTCCACAACCTCCATACCTGGTCAGATGTGAACCCACATAGGACAAGGTGTCGGTCCTTCCAGCAAAGATTTAGTGCCAATGTCTGGGCTGGCATTATCGGCAACCAGTTGATAGGACCCTTCATCTTGCCTCAAGTGCTGAATAGTCAGCTATATTCGGACTTTTTGGAGAATACCCTTCCGGATCTGTTAGAGGACATCCCCGTGGCCACCAGAAACGCAATGTATTTACAGCACGACGGAGCACCTGCGCATACTGGGAACATTGTTAGGGCAAAGTTGAATGAACATTACCCAGAGCGCTGGATTGGACGAGGTGGACCGATTCCTTGGCCTGCTAGATCACCGGACCTTAATCCACTGGACTTTTTCTTATGGGGAATGATGAAAGATGATGTTTACTCACAACCAATCAACACCAGAGAAGAATTAGTTACCAGGATTGGGACTGCAGCGACAAAAATACGGGAGAGACTGGCTACCATAGACCTCAAACGCGGAATCAGAAAAAGGCTACTTACATGCATCGAGAGTGGCGGAGAACATTTCGAACATCTTTTGTAGCACATAAGTTTTAATTGTAATTAGTTTTTAAGTAAACAAAATTTATTTTTTAGTTAATTTAAGTATAATTTCTTAAAAATTCGAATTATCCTAATATTTTATAAAAGGATTTTTGTAAATAAATGTTTGTATCCTTTTTCTACCTGTGCATGTTGTACCTTTTTTGAAAGGTAATTAGATAGGAAACTTAAAAACAATAAAAAGTAGGTATGTTAATAACGTGAATTTAGGAGAAAAGTGGGGCGAAAGATGCAAAATCGTGAAATAAAATTCAATTTTTCAACTTCCAGAGGTGATTGTGGCCAAGGGGTTGGGGGTAGGGGGGCGGTGTTGACCTTTTTGGAAAGGGTTTCAGAATAGTGATTTTTTGAGACCGGTTTGGGGTCGCTGCGATGCGTAGAAAAAAAAATAAAAATACAATAGCGGTTCCCATATAAGGCAACATCCTGATTTACGAATCAACCTGTAACTGCCGAACGGTGCGAGGTGACCCCCCCCCACCCATACGATGTTTTGCTTGCCTCGGCCTGACCTTTCACCTCCTGCATTATTTCCCTCCCACCTCTGAACACCCTGTATATGGTTAATTCTTTTGCCTAAATTCTAAACAACTCATTTATCTTAATTACAATTGACATTTTCAATAAATATAAATAACTAAACTTATAACGTTCTGTAAGTGTTGAGCCTAGGAAAAATGGTTTTAAATTAAAATATGCTCTATTATATTAAGTGGTTATATAATAAAATAAACAACAGAAAAAATATATATAGTTAAATAAACATTCCTTGAGGTTTATCGCGAAAAGCTTATTGGTCGCACAGCTTTAAGGAATTCTATAACATTATTTTGAAGTTTGGGATTATACATTTGTTCATGCTCAAGATTTGCAATCACTCGGAAATATGAGGAATTGATTAAGCTTAACAAATCCGGATAGTACTGCAAGAATTCAGAGAGAATTAAAATTCAAATTTCAATCACATTGCTTAGAGGGGAATAATTACCTTAAGATTTCTGGACGTAGGGTTATATTTAAGAACGACCTGATCTAAATCAGTACAAAGCTCCTGAATTGTAACGAACTGACACTCTTCTGGAGTAATTTTAATCGTTTCTAACGCTGAAATATCTTCTTCAAAACTTCGACACTGCATAGCAATTACTCTGCGGCCTGAAACACGATTCCATGCAGATATGCAGAATTGCATGAACATGCAGACGAGGCCAATGCATTCGTATGTGTGATTCTCAAGCGGTAGGTGTTTATCAGGAATACCTAATTTTGCGATAAGATTATTACTCTACTTTTATTCATTTTGAATATTCAAAACGCATTACGTTTTATGTACAATACGGCATCTCTCTCAGGAAAAATATTTATGTCTATACTTTGAAGTTCCTGTAATTGAAAACAATTTAAGTTATATATATATATTTTTTATAAATTGAATGAATGGTGTAATGCAGGCTTTCCGGAAATAAATGTGATGGCGGGAGGAACAATAACAAAAAATTAATAATTATATTAGGTCCAGTTCTTATTTTTTATCACCTTCTTATAAAAATATAAATAGTTTCTACTTCAAACTGCTCTTTCACGATTTTGTGAGTTTTGAGTATTTGTCGTGCAGGGTCATTGTTTCATCAGAGATTAGTCAAGCCATCCTATGCTTGACCCAAAGTTGCCCATGCCCAACAAACTAATTTTCTTTCGTCGCTGAATAAAACAGTTCTCTATTTGTTTGTTTGTTACAATTTAGATGTATATGCCTTACCTACACCTTACTACATACATACTACTAGTATACACTAGCATACATACTACTAGTATGTAGTAAGGTGTAGGTAAGGCTTAGTCTTTAATTCTCTTGACACGAGTATTAATATTACGAGCCTCTTATTTATTAGATAGTATACCTTATATCTTTACTTATAATAAAACTGCTAAAGTTCGCTGCTATATTTCAAGCGATTTTTTTTAGGCATATCGGTTTTTTAAATAATAACTTTATATGTAGAAGGGCATGTGTGCTTGTGCTAGGACCCAAAACAGGGATTTTGAAAATTCTTGGCAGTTCATGTGTTTGCCTATGTTTTTGATGGCGCATTATTCTATAGCTATTGAACGAATTTCGATGCAATTTGTAGATATTGTTTTGTTATATAAAGCCCAGAACACATTTAATTTCGATCAAAGCTTTCGTAGGGGAATATGACAACGTATTCAAAACTAAGGTAACTGTATTTGAAAATTTTCTTAAAATAAAGTCAAATATAGATATAAAAAACTGGAACGTCCGGTGTAGAGATCCAATATAAAGAATATTTAAGTTATTATATATTGAAAACATTTTAAGTATTACGAACAGATTTTATCATATCACCATCATTATCCTTAACTTTAGATATGGTAACTTCTAGGTTCTAGGTTCTAGGTATATAAAAATATATTTCCACTTTAAATCGATTTAACTATAATTAGTAGCCTTAAATAGGATACTTTTAATTTTGTAAATCATAGTTTTAACCTTTTCAGGCACGAATTTTTTAAATATGGAAAAAATGGTTTCATATTTTCTTTGATAATATGATTTACTTTTTATCAAGGACTATTCAGTATGTAAGAAAAAATTTGAGAATAAAACGATATAAAAAATAAATAAAAAACCTAATTTTATAAATTATGTTGTTAAAATAAAGCAAAAAACTAATTAAATTTTACACACTTGTTATTTTATTGACTAAAGATTTACGATATTTTTCCAATAAACTAGAAAGTGATTTTGCGACAATCGGAGGATATTTTGAAATAATTTTAAAGCATTAAATTTCAAGTAACAAATACGGCACACGATATTTTGAAATCCCTTTTTACCTTCTTTAGGCGCAACATAGCGTAAAACCTTTTTTATTGCCTTGGTATTATTTCCAAGTGTTCCATTAAAAAAGTATTACATTGTTATGTTGCCTAGATATACAGGTAAAATATAGGTACATGAAACGTGTCATTTGCAACAGAAATTGCTAAAATTTTCATAAATTCATTTCAGTAATCTTTGACTTTTAAAAATGTTTCTTTCAAAGTGGTTAAAATAATCCGATAGAATAATTCAATCCAATTTTGATATTATTTGCGGAAAAATTAAAAAATGCCTGTGGTCAAAATGGTAAAAATAAAATATTTGGTGGAAACGCCGTATTAATCTGCGGTGATTTTCGACAAATTCTTCCCATTGTTCCAAAATTGCATTATCAATTGGAACGAATTTGCTTCATTTCATCATGTTATTCGACATCAAAACATGAGGGCATTATCAAATTGAATTTGTTGAATTCTTAAAAAAAATTGTCAATGATCAGGCTGTGATAACCCCATATTTGGTGATAATAATATTACTAAAATACCAAATCATTTAATCGATTAACCGAATAATATTATTCATGATATTTTCAGGAATATTGAAGAAAATCAGTCATTTTAGCACCTACAAATGATGACTGTTTTACTATCAATGCTGATATAATTAACCGGTTGTTTTGAAATTTCACATTTCTGAGTGTTCTCGGCAAGGACATTTAGCAAATAATAATAGGGTTTTTATCAAAAATATTGTCTATAGTGAAGTGATTAATAACTCTTAAAATTCCATAACTTATATTTTAGTTAAGTATTTAAATTACATTGTATCATTTAACACATTGACATTTTTTTTTAATTACCGCCTAATAATGTATGCTATAGGTAGCTAATTCCTATTCTTTATATTTCTAACCTTGCTATTATCTAACATTAAATTGTAAAAAATATTTTATTGAACTATTGTATACACTCTTGTGTATGGACACCCAATGAGTTTTATGTTCGTTATTTGGAACCGGGAAAATTAAACAATGTATTGATTCTACCAAATTTTCTACTGGCGATCCCAAGTACTATAAGAACGATTTGAAAACATTGCATCAAACTGCCCTTGATACATTTCAAAGTAGCTTACATCAGTGTGTTGAAAAAAATCTTTAGTTTAGTTTACAAATCAAAAATATTAAATTAAATTTATTAAAGTTTCAATCCAAAATGATTTCAAAACAACAGAGAGTTGTCCAAAAAAAATGTGTTCACCCATTTCCTTTTCATATTGAATTGTAATAAGAATAAAACCTGTCGATTTTGGACCCACTGGGAATCCTGGTAAATTATTATTTATTTAACAAATTATAATTTTTTGCCAGTTACAATTAGTTAATATCTAAATAACTAAAGGTACACATATGTGGCAGTATGCCCTAAGAAGTTAACGGTAAGACCAGCTATATGGAGGACAAGAAATGCTGCTGTAATTACTATTAGTAGATTTTTCAACAGACATTTTTAAAGCGCAAACAATCTCTTTGTATGCTTACAATGTTAAAATTAAAACTATTTATTTCAAAGTGCAAACTATCTTTTCATATTACTGCCGTTAACGTTAACCTAATCATTTAAAACTGCTAACTAGTGCATAGTTAAAAATATCTTTTTTAGAGGGCAATTACATTTATATTCCGAGTATCATTGTTTCTATCATTCTATAACTAAACTCCTTGTTTCACGTTTATTTCAACATTAGCAATCCGCGGGAATAAAATCAGAGCGAAATATGTAGTCAATCTTTAAAATCGTTTGCGCTGTTCATCAAAAACTATGGTTAAAAAATGCATAGTAGTGTTTATCTTTACCTTCTTAAGGTTCTCAATTTCTGTAAATGGTTTTTCATTTTTGTATATAACAATTGGAAGACCTTTCGCCATTTTGTAATCCAAAAGTTGAACATTGTATCCGTCTTCAGTTATATCAACACAAATTCTAGCGTACTTACTTTCAGCATAAAATTTTACAATTTTGTTACTAAAAAATACAAAGGTGTTGAGTCTGTTATTAAACGATTAAAGTTGAATAGCACTTCTCAGTATCTGGTTGAATAGTCCACACTCGGAAAGGTAAATGGATGTATCTTTTGAACGCAAAAGCAAATACTCCTAAAGTTGAATGATAATTAATAGATATTAAAATAAATGTTAAAAATGTATCTACCTAAACGGTTTGTCCATACTCTTACTTGAAGTTTTTCACGATCAAACTCTGACTTGAATATATTCTTTGTGGACCACTTCGGATATTCAATGGGTTCAGCTGAAATATGTATAGTTAGCGTTAATACGCTTGGCAAGGTGATTGGTTAGGTGACTTAAAAAAGATGTATAATTTATAGAAGGGTATCGTGTCATGGGGAGTCGCTTTCGAAATCTCTGATGGGAGAGAGAGCTACCGAAGTAAATCAGACTTTTTGGCGACAGAGTGCTGGGCATTCGTAGAATACTTGATCTGCTATCTCTACCTCTTCGAGACAGAATCGACAAGTATATCATCATCTGAGATACCTATCTTTTTTAAGGTGATATCTCAGTGGGCAGTGGCTCGTGTATACGCCTATGATGATTTTCAATCCCGACTTATAGAGCGAGATCAGGTTCGTCGCCTGAATTTTGATGAATCTTTTTGATTATCGGAGTCCGGGTTGGTTCATCCAGAATAGGGTTTTGTGTTTTTCTTCCCACCCTTTGAGTCTATGTTGCTCCTGGCTAGACCGAAGCAGAGTTGAGCAGAATGGAGTTTCTGCTTCCGTCTTCGGGAATTTGTCCGCTTTTTCCTTGCCATCTGTTCCTTCGTGATCTGGTGTCTAGGTTATAGTGCCTTTGTTGAATACGGAAAGCGATTTCAGTACATTTAGGCAGTTCCACACCAGGTTAGATGTAACGACGAAGTTTGTAAGTGCTTTGAGAGCCGCTTGACTATCCGTTAATGTTCGAAGCTTAGAAGCCTTTAAACGTTTCTGCAGAATAGTTCTGGCGCAAATTTCGATGGCTAGAATCTCATCTTGGAGTTCTTCCCAGGGCCGTTGAGATTTGGTAGTTAGGACCATAGATCCATGTCATGTGTTCAAGTAATCTTTGGTGTAGCAACTGAAGCTTGAAATCCTGAGTTTTATAGCACTATAGGTGCTTCGTTTTCAATGTGAAGGTGAAGCGTTTCAAGCTTGCCATTTGCCTCATTTGATTTTTAGGTAATTTGTATCTATGATGAAACATACAGAAGAATTTGCAATATGGGTTATTAAAAGACCTATTCTCATAATTTATTAATAACATTTCTGCCGAACATTTAAAAAATTATATAAAATTCAGATTTATTTCAACGTGGGATAACTACATGCTTATGATACAAAACGAATTATTTAATAATTTTCGATGTAATTACTTGTTGTGCATCTATAATTACAATTGAATGCTCGAAAAGTGCATTTAACAATAGATCTGTTGGATGAGTGGATGAGAAAGTCGCCCCTGTAGCGTCACAAGGCTACCCGTAGCGAACTGAGAATTGCCAAAAAACCTCGGGGAGCCCTGAGTTTTGGTATCTCTTCGAATATTTCTAAAAGATCAAAAAGGAAGAAGAAAAGTAAATTATTGCGAAATAAATTGATTTTTAACGCGTTGAACCCGGCACACTTTTTCGACGTCTATATGGTGGGCGCGAACGATATGATAAGTTGTTTATTCTTCTGGCGGTGCTTGTTTATTCCCTGCTTGTTTACGTTATTATATGTGAACCACCGGTGGTTCACGTCGCCAGATGGAGAAAACTAATTGTGGACCACCGATGGTATACGCCGGGTTGAATGTGTTGAAATAAAAGTGTTTAAAAGTATTTCTAAAAGTAAATGTATAATTTATTTTCATCGAAAAGGCTTAATAATTCAAACTCACATTTTACTACTCAAAATCTGTTAATAGTGTGAGTAAGAGGAATGAAATGTGCACTATTTCGATATAGTAGATACAGGATCTTTCATTAATCACTTCCTCTCTTTAAATTTAAATAAAACAAAATATGTGGGAAATATCATCGAAATTTTTTATTTCTTTGAAAGGCCTATTGATGCCATTAGGTACGGAATATTACATCGTTCAAATGTCTGTCGCGGCATCTCTGCGTGGCGCGAATCCGAAATGTCCAATTTTTCATTACTCTGGCGAATAAATTAGTTTGAATTTAACCGATGGTACAGGTTATGTTGGCTTTGAGGGCCGTTCTGATTTCTGGCTTATTTGCATAAACCTGCGACTTAAGAAAACTCCACAAGAAAAAGTCTAACATGGTCAAAATAATACGATCTCGGTGGCCAGTTAACATCACCTCCACATGAGATGACCATGCCCTCAAATCGCTCGTGCAGAATGTACAATGTGGCATGAGCTGTGTGGCACGTAGCGCCGTCCTCTTGAAACCACATGTTGTTGGTGTCCATATCATCCAATTCAGGCTAAAAGAAGTTGATAATCATTGACCTATAACGCTCGCCATTGACGGTGATGGTCTTGCCAAGAAATATGGATCGATAACGCCGCCAGCCCAAAATCCGCACCAAACAGTGACTTTTTCCTGATGCATTGGACGCTCTTAGATCTCATGTGGATTGGCATCAACCCAAATTCGACAATTTTGTTTGTTGACATACCCATTCATCCAGAAATGGGCCTCATCGCTGAAGATGATTTTTCGATGAAAATTATGGGCGAAGCGCGTGGAACGTTGCCCGAACAGAACACCCACTTTGATAAAACAAAGTAAAGTGGTTTCAATTCATAAAGTACCAACATGATGGAAAAAAATTTTCGGGGTAAAAAAAATTAAATTTAAGGTTTTAAAGGGCAGCCGGAAAACGATCGATAAATTGGTGAATATGAGACGGAAATCAATCGAAAATCAGACGATAAAGAGCTGGAAATCGAACAGAAAAGCTAGGCTCGTAAACGCAAAATATTACAATTTGTTCGCTGAGCGGCTATGTGGCAAAACTGTACGGCTGGTCCTTGCTTACACCTCATGATATGGAGATACTTTTACAATCTTCTTAAAGATCGCCATCGTCCGATGAGGCACTATAAGTAAAGGCGTATTCTACAATAATATATTTCCATCCCCTTTGCAGTTTCTTGCTAAGTACAACATTTGAAAAATTTTCATCTGTTTTCCATCTCTTCGCAGTTAGTTTTTTCTTAAGTCCAATATTTAAAAAAAGTCCGCCTGTTTTCCGTCAGTTTTCAGTACAAATAATAAATTCTGACTAATTTTTTCATCAGCTTTGCATTTCATTTTGCTTTTATCTTTTTAGTTTACTCTCTAATCAGCCAGGTATTTTGATTATTTAAATTTTTGTTTTTTCACTAAAGTTTTGTTTTCTAGACGGTCGTGTTTGTCAACACAGGTTAGTATAGTAAGTAGTATAGTTTTATATTTTATATTTTAATTTTCAAAAGAAAAGTAAAATTAATAGGTATTACCAGAACATTCTACTTTACTATCAACAGACTCCTTATCACTTTCCACGTTGGCTTGAAATGTAAAGTCTTCATCTCCTTCTCCTTCGTCTGTTTCTGAATTATGGTCTTCATCAGGACTAAAAAACTGTACCAGCCTCTTCACTTCATCGTTTTTAAGTAATTCTGCAGCAGCGGTAGTGGACTCTTCAATCAATTTTTTGGCTTTTTTTTTGTCTTTTTTCGTATGTATAGATTTAACAGAAAGTACCGATTTATGGGACAAAATATCATCTAAGTACCCTTCTTTTTTAGGTGGCGATGGGGGTGGTATAATTCCCTTTTTAAATTGTGGCAATCTTGTAAATTTTATGTGTTCTAATTCGTGCACATAATCGGAGAACAACTTCATGGTTTGATCTTGAATCCCCTTTTCAGTTAAACTACCTTCTTTCATAGGTATTATAACAATTGGTTTAATAGCTTTAAAGATTGGAAACAAACGATCGGCCGGAATTTTTATAATTTGTTCTCCTTTTTCCTCTTTTTCGGCAATCTCAAATTCTTCTAGGGCGAATTTCTTTTTTGTTGCAATACGCTTTTCGATGTTCAATTCCTCTGGAAATTTATGAATTGAGGAAAAGCGAGGTACTAAGTGATTAATGATATGAAACATCATTGGTATTTCTAGTGTTCTAGAAAGGACAAAATCATTAATAATAACAGGCGTTCGTATTTCGAGGTCCTTATCAATATTTGTGTAAACCTCCTGTGTCTCCTCCATGGTTTTAGGTACGTCATACCACTGGCATACAATTGGTTCTTGCCATTTACAAATTTTATAAGGGATTTTAAAAGATATAATGAAAAACGTCAAAGGTGGTTCTTCAGATTGAAATTCAAGACCTGAACGAATGGATTTTTTATCATCATTGTACACATTATCTTCAGCGTCTGTTCCGCCTCTTTCACGATTTTCAATTCCAAGGCTTGAAAAATCGACGGTTTTGAGGAAACAGTTTTTATTTTTGTACTTGAGTACTACAGGATGTTCAAGCCATGTCATTGTCAAGTTTGGAAAATTTGTTTGACGAGGCTTTTCTACAAAATTAAACTCGTAGATACCGCCCATCAATATATGTTCACGTAAATTTATCTGGAAATATAAAACAAAAAAATATTACAGAACAAGTCTAGTTGCAAAGAAAGAATTATATAATTTTTTTAACGTCCCATTATACAGGGTGATTCATATATTGTATACCAAAATAAGTGAAATAAAAGATCTGAATATTGTATGGTAGGAGAGGGCATCTCAACCGTTTGAGAGTTGAAGGGTAATTCATAAATTCGAATTATTTATGTCATGAACAACATTATTTTATTTTCATTTTTGATGTACTCAACGATATTGATATCGAACTTACGCCACAGGATAGTAATCCCAATGTCCTTTCTATAAATATCAACAATGTTGATGTACCACTATATATGTATACCCACTTTCTAAAAGATTTGAATTTTGCTAAAATTCAAGATTTCCCTATAATTCGTAAGATAAGCAAAATTTCTATGAAGAAAATCAGAAATGTTTGTTTAGCGTACACAGGTACTTATTGTTGCAGTTAAGTTATAAAAAGTTAAATCAAATTTATTTTATTATCGTTATTAGCCTCTGTTATCCAGCGTTCACATCCAAGTATTCTGATGCGCTGTTACTAATACCTGATACAAATTTTGCTTTAAAACAGGGTCAGTCAGAAAGAATATCGATCATAGTTGAAAGCGATTACTACAGGTCTTCGTAAGCTGAAAAAATTAAAAAATAGTTGAATTTATTTCTGAGGAATACGCCGATACAATTCATTATTACGGTGAAGTAGACGGAAACTGGTATCATTGGTATTGATATTACTATTAACTTAAATAAATTTTTAATTAAACTCTCTACGTTGACATGTTGTACCTTTTTCGAATGGTAATAAGATGAACAATTTAATAAAAATAAAAAATTAAAACACTTATTACATGAATTTCGGATAAAATGTGGGAAGAAAACCAATACTTTAGAAAAATGAAAAACATTTTTCCTAGTTTCAGAAGAAAGTGTACCTGCAGTGGTAGATAGTAGATCAACGTTGATGATATTTTTGAAAAGGAAATTAGGATAGTAGATTTTTGGCGTGAGTTCGATGTAGCTGCGTTGAGTTATTCAAAATATAAAAATAAAATAATGATATATATTCCTTGAAAAGTTCGAATTTATGATTCAAACTGCAACTCCCAACGGCCTGTGCGGAAGCATTGAAAATGTTATAAAAAGCTTACACTTGCAAATAGTCTAAATAAAAGCAGTTCAATTACAAACCTCTCCTTCTTCTAATAAGTAATTACACTTATTCAGAAATTCTAAGTACTCCTGATCATCAAAATCCCAAAATTCTTGCTCAATATCGGGTAATGTGTTATCATCTAGTTTAAGCGGTTCGTGAATAAATGTGCGACTTTTTATTGCTTTCTTTTTCCCCCCTTTCAGGGGTTTCCCTTTTGCATTAGCTAAACTTTTTTTGTTACGAATTTCTTGTTCTTTCTTCATCTCTTCCAGTTCTGTTTTTTCTCTAAAAATATAAGTTCATTTAGAAATAATACTAAAGCAAACAAACATATTAGGGAACATACGCTTCATATTGCTGCACCCTTCTACTTATTTCTGTTATTTCATTATTTCGTAGTTCTGTTCTTTTCTCCCATTCTTTTACCAAAATTTTGTCAAAATCTTAAAGTTTGTTCCTTTAGTAAATTTAACTAATTTAGAAAATCATTTGTTTTTGTACCTTTATCAGCGATGAGTGTTTCTGGCATATTAAAAGATTTTGTGAATTCACTGTAATGATCATAATTCATATGTAATCCTCGAAGAGATAAATTATCGCACAAAACAGCAAAAGGTAGAATGATCTGGACTTTGAGAGCATACAATTTAACCTTTTTCCTGGGCCATCTAATGCAATTTCTCAGGTTTTTAATTTTTTTGTAAGACAAAAAATTTTGAATAATTGAAGTCGAAAGTCATGTTTTGTATATGCGTGCCTCTTTTATTCTTATTATTTACTTATATATATTTTGTTTTGTTACGCATTCCAACTCGAACCAGCAAAATATCTCAAGAAATACACGTCTTTAGGGAAAAATTACTAAATTAACAAGTTAATATTTTTAAAGATTTATTTATTTCATTTATGCTAAAATTAGCTTATAGTCTTAACCAAAGATAATGAATTACTAGATGGGACACTCTCTATACAAGCTTAAAACTCTAACCCATATGCAACTTCTAAAACTGCCTGGGGTAAATTTTTCCATTAGAGAAAGTAGCAAAGAACTACTGCTTTCTATGCCTTATCTAAATTCCAATAAGAACGAAAGAGATAAGAATAAGCAGCCAAAAATTCTCATCTACAGCACTTACAGTGTAGGCAATAAAATGCAGCGTTTTTTTACCATGCATTTTTAAAGGCGGGCCAATCTGTCGGGCTCGCTGTGTGCCTCTGCATGCATGGTATTAGTGCTGTTCCCAGGCAATGTTCCAGCATAGGGAATTCCTGAATTGAGAATGGGGAACAGGCAGGTAGCACACTCAGAGCATATATACGGATGCGGGGTGCTTACATTTTTCCACTGTGCATTTTTAAAGGCGAGCCAAACGTATCCGAACGTGTGCGCTGCTTTGGGTGGTGAAACGTGATTTTAATTTTCGTTGCGCCTCCCCCTAAATTTTTGTCTTTCTCTCACGCGTGAGCCCTTTATTACTATCCACTTTTAGCAAAATTTGCAAGGTCGGTGGACTAAGGGGACCAAGGTCGAAAAAAGAAAAGGAAATACGTCACGAGTGTCCCATCTAGTAATTCATGATCTTTGGTCTTAACCCCCTGGGAGTAAAGAAGGAGGTACCTTTAACATTTTAAAGGGAAACCTTTCTGATTTGGATTTTCTTAGATAGTTAAAGTAATGAAGAATGCTCATCAAGAATGAAGATTTTAAGATGAATTAGAAACAATATTGATTTAATGAATTTAAGTGATGCTGAGTAACTAAAGATTCAATATGAAATATTAGTAAACTATGTTATTTAAAAAAAAAAAAAAAAAAAAAAAACAGTTTAATAATACTGGACAGAGGTATACGCCAGTTACAATTAGCCGCGAATTTAAATTTACTCGGAAATGGGAGCTCCCAGTTTAGTGTCGGTGGAAATCATTACCTTGGAACGGCTCAAATCACAATATAAAAATTTTTAAGGAAAGTGATATAAAGACAATTTATACCCACACTAGATAAAGTTTGGTTTTAGGAAGTTTGATGAAAATAAGTTATCTTTACAAATTCGGATTTCTCGGGATAATTAAATGTATAGATGGGATTAAACTTTCGATTGTAAAACACAAAACCGACGAACACATGCATTTCAAACGGAAAGGGTTTGAATGTTATGCTGGTAAATTTTTAAATTTAAGATTTTTATTTTTAAATATAAGATTTTTATTTTAGATTTGCGATTATGAAGGGCGAATAATTGGAGTAAATCTTGCATATTGTCGCTCCGGTTCGAAATTCCATAACAGCTTTATTTTCATTTTCACGAAATGCCTTAACTTTCAATACTATTTTCAATATGTCACCACCACATTTTTTTTTTAAAGTTTGTAATATGTATTTCAAAGCAACTTGGCCTTTATAATCGCTGTAGACCTAAATTTACCTATAACATTTATTTACATTTCTAGAAATGCATACCTTTTTCCATTCGCTTACTTGTTTAACACGTTCCCTGCCAGAATTTTCAACAAAGCTTTCGTGAGAGACTTATATATAAAAAGTCATTTAGTAAGAGAGAGCCTTCATTTGTGTACTGTTTTCGGTACACGTGGCAAGGAACGTGTTAACAAGTGAATTTTTTTCATTTATGGTAGTTTTTAAAAAATATGTTTGCCACATATTGAATCAAGATTTAGGCATGAGAAAGCTGTCCCCAACTTGGGTGCCGCGTTTTCTCACTTTGGACCAAAAACCTGTTGGAATGAACATTTCCAACACTGTTTGGATGGAATGAATAGATAGGAGCTACGCTGGAAAAAGTGTATAAACTTACAAGGAGACTATGTAGAAAAAAGTTCACGTATCTTTATAAGGTCGGAAACTTTTCAGGTAACCCTCTTATTTCCCTGATTTTCCTTATCAAGACAAATAATAATTCCAAAGTATTTATAAGAAGCACAAAAAAAAACAACTTACATTTAGAATGTCCATGTATACGATAATAAAAACTATATCGCAAATTGTGACTCGTAAGGTAGGCAGAAAAAGATCGAAACGAAAATTACAAGCCGCCAAAAACTTCGGCAATTTTGTATCGAGTTATGTATTGCCACCATAAACTTGAAAAAAATTACTCGTTACAAGTTACGTGCTACCATTCGTCGGAATTGATAGTATCCCCAAACTCAGATCTTCGATCAATTTCGTAAAATATATAGGCACTAAAACAAAAGTTTTGAAGAATTCTAATGGTTTTTAATAGCTTTCTAAAAAATAGCGTAAGGTTATCAAAATATTTTCAACCAGCGCCATCTATCACGAATCAAAAAAAAAATATCTTAGGAAGTTTCTTTTTTTTCGGCGTAGAATCCGAATATGGTGCTAAAAGTAGAGTTTCTCATTTCAAATTTCAGGTAGGATTTTAACATAAGAGCCTATAGCTACCCATTGGATGTAAAAAAAAATCAAGAGAGTAGTTTTTAAGGAACTCTGCGATGACTAACACTGCTAGAAGTTGATCGTCGGAAATAACAATTTAAATAAAAAATAAAATCTTGTTAGTGAAGAAAGGCGTTTAGGAAAAACTATATCTTTCAATAAATGGCATTAATCTAAAAGAAAATGCCCAATGATTATGATGGCGATTTTATTTTTAAAAATAAAACAAAAGTCTTCAGCAAAGCAAAAATTCCCGTTCATTCTCTGTTTATAAGGAAAAGATATGTACCAAATTTCATGAAATTTCGCTTCTTGAAATATCGTGGTCACTTTTATTTAGACTTAAAAACAAAATGGATTTTATTTACCCAACCAGGTGTAACTCCATGAACAAATGACCTTTGAAAACATAAATTTTCTAACTTAAGAATTTTGTCATTACGTATTTCTCGAGATATGTAGGTAAAAAATTTATTCACACCGCTTGTATAAGTACTGTTTGAAGCAAGAAAAATGTACTTATGGTATATATGGGTATTTTTCAAACTTGATTTATTTACTTATTCATTTATCGCTTATTACAAGCTATAATAAATTTAAGAACTAATTAACAAAAAAGATTAAAATTAAAGTAAAAAATAATAAATTAAAATTAAAGTACGGGAATGATAATGGGAGAGTGCACATGACAAGAGAGAAAAGAAAAAACAGGCAACATTAGGAGGAATTAAGGGTATTCCTGAGAGTAGATTTACTCAGGTGTTGGCTGGGAGTTGGCTTTCCGAAGCATACGGGTGAGAGGCTCAGAAATTCCCTAGTTGATACGGTGATAAGCAGGGCGAAAGAGAGGTGCCGAACGGAGATTACGAGGATTGGTGTATATGGAGATCCGCAGGAGTAGGGAAGGACAGTCAATCTCACCGGTAAGCAACTGACGAATGAAGGTAATATCACCAATGTCCCGCTTCTACAGGGGCTGCAAGTTGATTAGCAAGAGGCGGTTTTCGTAGGGGGGAAGGCTTGGATGGTCAGACCACGGAAGGTCACGTAAAGCGAAGCGAAGGAACCTACGCTAGACAGCCTCAATCCTATTGATTCGATTGGATTGAAATGGTGACCACACTAGGCAAGCATATTCAGGAAGAGACCTGACGAAGGTAACAAAGAGGGATTTGGCTACGTAGGGATCAAGGAACTCTTTGGACCAACGCTTTACAAAGCCAAGCACAGAGTTAGCAAACACGCTGTCAATGTGTTCACGAAAGTTAAGTTCGCTATCATAAATGACGCCTAGATCGCAAAGAGAGGATACGAAGGGGATAGGTTCATCAGGTGGCTTGGGGGAAGAAGAGGGGTGTCTACAGGAGTAAGTGATGGATTGGCATTTGAAGACATTAAACTCAAGAGAGTTTTTATTGCATCAAATGCTAAAATTGTCGAGGTCAACCTAAAGCAGTCGGGAGTCAGAGGTAGAGGATATCCTTTATCGTCGGCGTCCGAAATGTCCGAGTGCTGAATAACACATTCGACATCATTGATGGCCAGAATGAAAAGGAACGGCCCTAAGTGGCTACCCTGGGGTCTCCCGAGTTGGCCACAAAAGAGTTGGAGGAAGAGGAACAGAAAAGGACCATGTACTGGCGTTGTTCAAGATAAGACTTCATCCAGGAAATAAAGAGCTGATTGAAGCCAAGGGAGTGTAGTTTGATATGTAAATTCTGCAGTGTATCTTATGGTTAAATCTTATGATATGGGGATCGATGTCTTGAGAAGGATGCGGAGAGCTCGAATTTATCGATGGCATAATGACAAAGGAGGTTTATTTAGATCTCCTTAAGGAAAAACTTCGGTCATCTGCTGCGAAACTAAATTTAAGCGACAGATTCATATTCCAACAAGATTCGGATCCCAAGCATACTGCCAAAATAGTAAAATCCTGGTTTACTGAGGAACAGAATAAGATTCTAGATTGGCATCCGCAGTCACCAGACCTTAATCCAATCGAACATTTAGGGTATATTTTGAAAAAACGTGTAAATGTTAGAAAGCCAAAAAATATAACACAACTTAAACAAATAATTACTGAAAAATGGGCGAATATTGGCAGAACTGTTGTAAAAAACTTAGTCTAATTCACGCCGCGACGAGCCGTTATCGATACCAAAGGCGGTCATACAAAATATTGAATTATTTTAAGAAAGGTGTGAATAATTTTTTTGCTTAAATATATGGAGTTAAAATTAGTTTTGTTTGTTATTTATGAATCAAAATTCTAAATTGGATAGATACATAACTATGTATGAGTTGCTACATACTTATGAAGTGTTAACAATTATCCCTGCTTTTGCTAAAATAATACAGTTTAGATAAAATTGTGTGCCTTTTAATAAGAAATGTTAAAAGAGTGTTATATTTAATAATATAAAAATCAATTTTAGGCTTTTCAAAGGTTTTTAATTTTTTATGCCTCTGCCTCGAGTATTTTGAAATAATTGCAATTAATTAATTTTAAACTTATTAGACGTTCCTCATATTTTCTTATAATCCTGCAACTGAAAATTGAATTTTTTATTTTTAACTTAATTCTCAAAACATTTCTTTCGACTTCTAATATACAGGGTGTTTTTAATGGGCATGCCAAAATGAGTGGGTTGAAACACCTGATTTAGACAAACAAAAAATTGTATGGCAAGGGGCTGGAGGCAATTTCAACCGTTTGGGAGTTACATGGTGATTCGTAAATTCCAATTTTCCATGGTATGGATATCAGTATTTTATTTTTATCTTTTGATAAACTCAACGCAGCGACATTCAACTAACGCCAACAACTTACTATACCAATGTCCTTTCTAAAGATGTCAACAATGTTGACCTACCACCACACACTACAGATATACTCTCAAAAGTGTATGAATTTCTCATTTTCCGACAATTGAACTCTTTCTCACATTTTCTCTGAGATTCATGTAATTAATATACCTATTTATTATTTAACTTCAAATAGGATGGATCCGTGATTAGGAACATCGCAAAATTCTGCCCACGTCGAACAGCAAATAATCAGTAAGGTTCTTCATCAAGAGAGATTACATCCACATCATCATATGCCAGTACATGGACTACTGGAAGGAGATTCTGAGTGAAGTATGGAGTTTTGCACTTGGCTTCTAAAATGCAACATAGAGAACAGGGCATCTCTAGACCAATTCTGTGGTCGAATGAATCGTAATATACTAAGGATGGTACCACAAACTTTCACAGCCTTCATACCTTCGGCCCATAGAGGACAGGGGCGACATCATTTCAGCATGAATTCAGTGTCAATGGTTGGGTTGGCAATTGACAATTATTTAATAGGATCATTCATTTTGGCGCCAAATGTATGCGGACTTTTTGGAGAATACACTGCCAGAACTACGTGAAGAAATCTCTCTGGATAATATAAGGTTAATATTTTACCAACACGATGGAACAAAAGTGTGAAGATAAAATGAAATGAACAATTTCCTGTGCGCATATTGGATGAGGGGGACCAATGCCTTGTTCTGCTAGATCTCCAGACCTTATTCCATTGAAACTTTTTCTTTTGTGGAATGATGAAGGATGAAGTTTACTCAAATCCTCTTAACACCAGAGACAAATTAATTACCAGAATTGGGACTGCAACGACGAAAATACGGAGAGGCTGGCTACAATACACTTTAAGCACGGAGTTAGAAGGAAGTTATTGACATGTATCGCAAGTGGTGGAGGACATTTTGAGCAGTTTTTGTGAGCTATTAGTATTAATTTAAGTCGGTTTTTAATTAAACAAAAAATATTTTGAGGTTAGTTTGAGTTTAATTTCTTTAAAATTCTATTTCTTTTTACTTTACCAGAAAAAGTTTTCACGAATAAATTTCCATTTTTTTCCCTATTTGGATATGCTACCTTGTTGGAAAATTTGATAAAAATATTAAATAGGTATATTAATTATATGAATTTCGGAAAAATGCGAGGAAAAACTGAATTTCAGGAAAATGTGAAATATTTTTTTACGCTTTCGAGAGTGTACTTGCAGTGGGTGGTGGTAGGTTAATATTTTTTACATCTTTGGAACGGACATTGGTATAGTCGATTTTCGGTGTTAGTCGGATGTCGCTGAGTTAAGTTTATTAAAAAATACAAATAAAATTATATCCATACTATGGAAAATATAAATTAACGAATCACCCTGTAACTCCCAGACAGTTGAGATTCCTCCCTCTATTCAATTTTTTGTTTATCTAGTTCAGATCGTTCTTCCCCCTTTTTTGGCATGTCCACTAAAAAGCTCCCTTTAGAGTGTAAAAATGTATTACAAATCAACCAGGAATTCAATTGGCACATGCTTGAAAGTCCATAAATGAAATTTGATTTCATGTGATTTGAAATGGTAGTCTGCTGTTACGCTATCCAAATCGCTAAAAAAATGTTAATAGGAAATACAATTTTGCCAAGTAGCGGTTTAAAAAAATTAAGACGTATCATATTTACTTTAAATGAGCTGCTGTATCCCGAATTAAACGGAAAGTAAAGGTATCAATGCATTCTTGAATAGTTCTCATCATGACATCTTTAAGCTGAAAAATGTTCAGGTTAACATCTACATGGGTGTTGTAATTTTAATCATGAGTAGATCGAGGCAGTAAGTATTATAGGTACAACTTCGAAAGAAATATTGCTTTCCTTATTGAGCTCTTACCGCATGTGCAATTTTGTAAAATAAATGCAAACAAAAGCACAACTTTTTCGAAAGCTGCAAATCATATATCATATTTTTTGTTACTAGTCTATATAAAAGGTATTTTTAACAAGACATGTAATACATATAAACGAGTAATGGCCAATTCCGGCCGTTTACAAAGTTAGAATTTCATTGAGTTTTTGCAACCTACATATGTTTCGTCGTGGTTAATAACTAAAGTTTGTATTTGATTTTTGTTATTTTACAAAATTTACCTCGTCATTTTTACTTAGTAATATACGTACATTTTATGTTCTTTGGGTAGGAAAAACATTAAAATTAATATTACTAGTATAATAATAGAATAGAATAACAATTTATTAAAGTAATAGAATTACTATAAGATATAAGTAAAGGGAGTTCATAGATAGAATTTAGTTTGGAATTATTATATATTATTATATTATTATTATATTATTATTATATTATTATATAGAGTATATAATGTACATATATAGCAGATATTAGAAACTATGTTCTTTGCAAACTGAGGTGTGATACTGAGCAATTAGAAAAAAAAACTAATTAATATAAATACAAATGTATAATGTTAAATCATTGCTAAGTCTTTTTAGAAGCATATTGAACTTCACCTATTTATTGCACCAAATATTTAGTATTAGGAAGATCTATTTGAGATTAATTAATTTTTTTAAGTCATAACTTCGACAGAAATAAGATCAATGTTGGCTTTCGGTATGAAGAGAACAGGGTAGGATGAGGTAGGAGGTAAGATGGGGTATCCTTAAAATTAAAACCCAAAAGAATTACGATATCGATAACATATTTATTCCATGTGGCCAATGCGTTTTTATCTATGTTTTAAATGAGATCAAAACAGAAGATTTCGTAGATCCATGAGTTAGAAAAAAACTTTTTTGATCTAATCGAATTTAATTTCATTTAAATTTTTTATTAGGCGTAATTACTTTATAAAATAAGGAGTTTTTGGGAAAACCTTCATTATTTTCATAGGTCATACAAATAAGATATTAAGGGAAGAAATAATTTTTATAATATTAACACACACTTTTTTCGGTATAGGTATGAACTTTCGTGTAGAATAACCCGAAGGGGAAAGAGAGATTCTACTTAGCCAATTACAATACTAAACCACACCATTGCCTTTATGGAAACCCATCTTACCCCTTGGGTGGGACTTAAAAATAGTGGTAGAAGCGCTTGTTTTCCTACTGGGAAGTGCAATGTAAGGGATAATTTTGTAAACATGTGAAGGCATGGTTGAAATATGTAGCCTGTCTTTTTTTAAAAATATGTGTTCAATTTAACCCTATGCGCTCGAAGGTTTTTTCACCCTTTTTCAACTTTCATTTATACATTGTTTAGGTGACTGACTCGAATGCAAAGGGTTAACATAACTCACCTTTAAAAGGTCCACATATTGCGGTGAAGGTATATTTTGCGATGCTGCTAAAACCTTCCTTGTTCCTTCAAGAACCTACAAAATCAAAATAAAGAAAAATATGAACTTTTTTTAGATTTGGAACTCCTCAGAAATCTAAATGTAAAACTAAATTTGATGGGACTATTGCCACAACATAGTGCCGTTTTTCACTCGAGATACTAAATTACTTTACATTGTACCCTTTACAATGTATCCTAGCTGACATATATTTAAAAGTAGGAGCAAACATTTTTAAGTTCTAGTTCCTAAAAATTATGAAGCTGTGATCTTTTAAATGAGATCCGTCCTCGAAATATGTACTTTTCGAAAAAATTTTGGTATACATATGTAGCTTACGAACTTCTAAAAGATTATTTTAGTGAAATATAAGTGCATGTATTTGTAAATTTCTTTGGATTTGTGTTTTTCAATATATGCATAATAATGCTAAAAGATTTGATGCATCTATGTCTTTGATAAGTCTATGCATACAGTATGTGTTCAAAAAATTAGACGCATTCAGTTATTCTAGGAAATTCGGTACAAAGTGGGTTTTTTTCCGCAATAAAACTTTTTTCCATGAAACTTTTCAACGATTACGGTCATGCTACCTGCATGAGTGCAGGATATTTGGGTAATTAGGGAAATCCCAGATCTACTTGGTTGGGGCTGCGAGGTATATAAAGAAAAGGCTGACAGTTTTGTATCAAAGCGGATTGAAAGAGTGCATTCATAAATAATATTGAAACCTAGTAAAATTCTCTTAATTTGTTGTGTTTTTCAAATGAAAATTTTTCGGTATCTACGGTGAATAGAATTATCCGAACTCTGAATCGCTCAACGTCCGTGTCAGGAAATAAGAGGAACATTTTCCGAAGAAAAAGGAAAACATCAACGAGGCCCGACAGAAAAATTGTGCATATGGGAATAGAATAGAAATGTAGACGGCCACCAAAAAAAGCCAACAGCTAACAGAAAAAATGAGATTCAAAAGATTACAATGGGCTAAATTTGATCAGAGCTTTACCCTTGATTACTGGCATGCCAAAATATTTTCGCAAAGTATTTTTTTATTCAGTTTTGTGGAGTATTCAAAATTACCCTAAATTTTAAATTTCGCAGGTTATATTCAGCGACGAATGTCGTCTAGAAGCGGTGACAGAATCGTTTAATTTTGTACGGAAGCGTCCACGGGAACGTTACAATGAGGACTGCATTCAAAGAACAGTTAAACATCCTCCAGCTATTATGATATGGAGCTGCATTAGTGGAGAAAGTCCGGGTCTAATATATTTTGTGAATGGAACCTCTTATAGTTTTTGGAACGAAAATCGTACTCAAAACGATGATTTGGCCACCTCAGTCTCCGGACCTTAACCCTATTGACTTGTTCTGGGATAAATTGGACATAGAAGTAAGGAAACAGTGCCCAACTTCAACTAAACATTTGTGGGATATCTTACGAAGGAAATGACGGAAATTTACGGAGATTATCTTTCAAAGCTGATACAGAGGATGCCCAAACTTTGCTAGCACCCATCAAATCAAAGGGTGGTGGATGTCATCAAATCAAAGGGTGGTTATAGTACATTGAATGAATTGATGAATGGAAAATTTAAGTATTATTATTATTATATTATTTTGTTATTATTTTCTACATTATATATATAAAACATAGCACATACACATTTCGAAAAATTATCTTCTTTAAAGGACCACGGGTCCTACCTACCTAAAAATAATCAACTCTACTATTATTTATTTTCATTTTATAAAATTTTTAATTAATAGTGATTTGTTTTTTGGAATGGTATCTAAATTATTATTTTCACATATAACAAAAAATTTAACAAATAATAATAGTGGACTTAATTATTTCAAACAATATATACAGCATTTTTGAATTAGTTAAAATTATTAAACAATGATTGGCTTAATTTTGTAATCGTTAATTATAAACTCAACTAATTTTTCTTTCTGTGTAGATAATGATTTTAACCAAAGAGATTTAGTATATCAGTTTACTGTATTTACTCAAAAATTTCCTAACATAAAATATCCTAATGACGGGCTCTGAAAATCAATTTTTAAATATCTATTGTAATATTACTTTTCTTCTCGCATGACTAGTGTGATTGAAATAAACTAAGATTGCCACTCTTAAAAACACAATTGTAGTTTATTTATTTGAACATTAAATATTGCTTCAAAGGTTTGCACTTTCCTACTTCAATTTTGACAAGACCTCCAACACATTTTTTGGTAACTAATATGTATAACCCTATTTAGTCGATTTCTTAGCTTTTTATTTCGAATTCATTGTGATTTATTAAATAATATTATAAATAAATATCAAATTCGTAATAGTTTTAACCATTTTTTACTTATTTGCTTTTTTTGACACAATAGTGATACTTTTTAAATAAATTGCTTGAAAAAGTTAGGAAATCCAAAACGTCCAAATAATTTGTTCTACAACTGAAAATTTATTGAACAAACTGAATTTATATGTGAACTTAACTTTCGTGAACACATTGACAGTGTGATTGCCAGAGCCAACTCCTTGCTAGGCTTCGTTAAGCGGTGGTCTAAGGAGTTCTTTAACCCGTACGTCGCCTAATCCCTCTTTGTTACCTTCGTTAGGCCTCTCCTGGAATACGCTAGCCAAGTTTGGTCTCCTTACCAATCTACTAGCATCAACAGGATTGAGTCTATGCAACGCAGGTTCTTTCGTTTTGCTCTACGTGAGCTCCCCTGGTCTGACCCTCAAAACCTTCCGCCCTATGATAACCGCCTTCAGCTTATTAACTTGCAGCCTCTATGGAAGTGGCAGGACCTTGCCGATATTACATTCATTCATCAACTGCTAATCGGCCAGATCGACTGTCCTTCTCTACTTGAGCGGATCCCTATCTACACCAATCTCCGTAACCTCCGCTCGACCCCTCTCTTTCGCCCTCCCTACCATCGAACCAACTACGGTCTTTCTGAGCCCCTCACTAGAATGCTTTGAAGAGCCAACTCCTTCCTTTCCTTCGACTTTCACCTGAGTAAAAATTCTCTCAGACACCACCTATGTATATAGTCTCCCCTAATCTGCCTTGTCCTCTAATTTTAGTCTCTTAGGTTAATGCTAGTCTTAAGTTCATTTAATTGTATGTAGCTTGTATTAAGCGTTAAATAAATAAATAAATAAATATACTGTTGCTATATCAGACAATATATGTTTGATTTAATAATTAGCATGTTTACTCCTTTTTTCATTTAGTATGCTAGTTTAAAACATAGTTATTGCCAGAAAATCTAGAGTGTTGGCAAATTATTATTGTTATTAAAAATACAACACTATATAGCAGATACAACACTTGGCGTATCATTCCACATTTAATTTAATCGCTGCATAAGTTTCTGCAACGATAAACGGAGTATTGTATCTTTAATAATAACAATGCATAACGTGTTTAATTAAGTGCCCACACAAAATTGAATCAATCTAATTAAAATCTATTAATAATATAATAATGCTATTACAATAAAACTAAATAAATTAAATGTTAACAAAGTCCTTACCGTGAGAATTCTTTTAATATGATCATTGTATATATGGCCATGATCCTCGTGTAAAGCCTTTAACCGTTTTCTTGTGCAATCGATTGCATTGATGTCTTGAGTGAGTATACTCCTTTCGTTTACTTTCAATACCCACGAGTGTCTTTTCTCAGCTTCTAAATCTTCATAATACTGCCATTTAGCCAAAAATTTCCTAATTTCAATGGGATTAGACGGATTTGGTAAACCGTCACAGCTTAGGTACTTTTGCCACTAAAAACATTGAACACGAATGTATAAAATTATATCAAATATTGTATGATTCTGTGAAAAAACGCTGTGATACTGCAAACAATCGAGGAAAAGAGCTGAATTTCAAATTAATAATCATCAAAATCTCCATAAATTATGAACTGATGTTTGATTTCTGTGGTTATTCGATTTAAAAAAAACAATGGGAAATCTTATCTTTAATCAATAAAAGCTAAGTTTTTTTTAAAAAAATAATTAACCAGTGTCTAAATTTTAGTACATAATTTTAAAATTTAAAAAGCGGTATTTTTACGGTACTATTATTTATATCCACAAGGTTTCTTTGTAAATAGCATAAATATTGTCATTGTTTGAGTTTAAAAAATTCGGCAAGAATCCGTAAAATTAACAAATTAAAAGTAGGTAAATATCTTTTATACTTATTGATGAAGACAAACACAAATTTGTCTTATGAAATGGCAAATGGAAATGTGTATTGTATAATTTTCGTTTAATTTGCTTTTATTCAGAACTTGTATAGAATTATTTGCATATTGTGTGTAAAAAGCATATATTGTGAGAATATGAAGGAAAACGCCAGAAAACTATTGTTTTTTCACTATTTTTGTCTCCAAATGAACATGTTTTATTAAAATCCGTAGCGAAACCTTGTAGTTATTTTATTCCGATATTTAAATTGCGATGGAAGAAAGACTCATTTAAAAGCAGAAGTAGATAAGGCTTCTCACAGCAGTGATTGGATTGATATAATATGTTGAAAAACTTAGTTACGAAACACTTTGTATAAATTTTATAAAGCATCACTTACAGCTTCCTCCTTTTTCTTTTTTCTTAGTCCAGAATTTAATGTATAATGCATTACTAAAAAATATTTGTAATCACATTGTATTATGAATACTCAATTTTAAACTCCTACTTTTGATCTTCTCCTGAGTTTCCCAAACAGATTCCATCCGCATATTGAATTTAGCTTCTTGGGCAATAAGTTCTTCTCGGTTCAATAATTTGCGTTGCGGTTCATCACTTTTCTTTTTCTTGTTCTTGGCACGTTTTGGTTTTAACATCGCAACTATTTTTGTAGTTTCTCGTGTACTAAAATTAATTAATTTCTCTATATTCTCTACATCAATCAATTATTTATAATTTAAATGAAGATGGCTTATTAAATCTTTTAGTTGTACAATAGACAGTTCATTTTATGACTACTCGATTGTGACCTTTGAGATAATAGACTTATGTCGCAATAACCTTGTTTTACATATTTGTATAATTTTAATATTTAAAAAAAAAAAATGTTTTTTTAGGTATTTAGATACGAAAAGTGGATCCACAGAGCCTAAATTCTATACCTAAGCAGTCTAGAATTAGGTAAATATTTCCGGCAATATGCTGAGAAGTGCGACATTCGACTGTGTTCAAAAAGTAAAGTGAATTAATTTAAACTTCCCGCGTTAACCGAATCGGACAAATGAATTTTTTTTTCAAGTTGGTAGGACTATTAGTGATATCTGTGACAAAAAACATATCAATATCATCATTAGTTTTTAGTTTACTCTTGGTTTTGTGAACAAAGAAAAGTGAATTTGGCGATCTTTACGATGTCGAATTTTGTTGAGCAAAGAAGTGCACCGTCCCACACAGCACTGGTTTTTCGTGAGTTTTTCCCCAAAAACTCCACTCATGTCGCTCCACAACCACCGCATTTGCCTGATTTAGCACTGTATAACTTCTGGCTGTTCCCAAAGCTCAAGAGACCACTCCGGGGAAATCGTTTTGAGTCGATTGAAGAAATCAAACGTGAATCGCTACGCGCATTGAAGGCTATACCTGAGGACGACTTTTTAGGATGCTTCAAAGATTGGAAAAAACGTTGGCATAAGTGTATTGTAGCTAGGGGGGATTATTTTGCGAGGGACGAAATCGATTTGGAAGAATAGATAAAAATGTTTAATTTTAAAACAAAATTCACCTTACTTTTTGAACACAGTAGTAAGTCTATTTGTATAAAAAAGTGATTCCGGTCATTTACTGAAATTTTAATATGCTGAATATCTTCTGAAGCATGCCGATAAAATTTAATACGCGCTGAAATAAAACGTTTCTAAAAAAAGCTAAGCTTTCTGAACCAATGCATTTTAAGCAATTACTTTCATCTAATTGAATTGGCTCTTGATTCAAAGAAAGGGCATCTCAACCGTTTGGGAGTTAGAGGATAATTTATAAATTCGAATATTTTATTTCGAAATTCATGTAATTAACTTTTTTATTAGTTTTATCAAATTGTCCTTCCTTATTACCTTTCCAAAAAATTACAACATAAAAAATCTATTCCTTAGAAAATCTTAACTGGTATCTTATTGTTTTGTTGTACTGTGATTGCAAAAGTTATAAAACGATCAAAATGTCCTCAAAAACTATCGGAAATGCTTTGTTAGCATAAGCAGGTAATTAGCTTCGATTATTGCTGCTGCAGATGTTTTTAAGCTGACATAATTAAAAAATGGCCGAAAACACATTTGAGGAATACGCCGATGTAATTTACATTTACGATGTAGTCCGGGAATACCAAAGGGATTCTCAAATTGACGGGTATCCGAAAGAGGAGTATTTTCTTGGGCTTTTCAGAGGTTAGCAAATAACGGAAATGTAACTTTAAATAAAAATAATCGTGATCTAAAACAACGTCGAACAGCAATCAAGCAAATCGTCAAACTCTGAAACGAGCACGAAATGAGACCCAAGACGATTAGAAGTATCCTCAGCTAAAGTTTTCAGAGCTTTTCATCGACAAAGATTACATCCATATAATTATATCCCAGTACAAGGACTACTGGAACGAAATTCCGAGAAAAAGTTGGCGTTCTGCACTTGGCTTCTAGAATGCGACATAGAGAACAGGTTGTTTCTAGACCGATTTCTACGGGCGAATGAACCGCAATTCACTAAGAATGATATCACAAACTTGCATAATCTTCATACCTTTGGATTCTAACCCACATAGGCCAAAAATTCAGTATCTCTGTTTGGTATGGGCAACCATTTAATAAGACCATTTTGCCGCAAATGCTTAGCAGCTAAGTTTGTGTATGTTACCAGTGCAACAGTTCGAAGCTAAAATTGAATGAACTTTTGAACACTGAATTCGACGAGATGGACTGATGCCCTGGTTTGCTAGACCTCCAGACCTTACTCCATTGGACTTTTTCGTACGGTTTAATTTCTTTCGTACCTTGATTGATAGATGGAAGCATGGTAAAATTTTTGGAAAGAACATTAGATGTCGCTGCTTTGAGTAGATCAAAAGATAAAAATAAAATTAGGTGCTCAGCTAGTTATTAATATAGCGGAGTATGAACTCGGACCGTGGCAATGTTCTTTCGGGCAAAATTTTCGGCCTCATTAGGCAGTGATATGGATGTCGTGTATGAATTTATCTGAGGCTATGAGAAGGTATATAGTAATAAGCATAATTAAAATGTTTTTAATTAACAGCTGCGACTGTTTTTACTTTTGCAAGGATACTACTAAATTTAATACATATTTAAAAACCTTAATTTTCATTAATGTATATATTTATTTAAAATTTTTCGTGTAAGTTGCGAAATTTTGAAACAACTTGCCTACCAATTTATGTCCGTGTAAAAAGCGGCAATTAAAAGAGATCTATAAAATGTCAGCAACTTACTAATTACATTATTTTATGGATATGAAATTGGATCTTTTAAAGTCAATCATTATTTTAGACCTTTGTACGTTTTTTCCCAATAAATTAAATCTTCCTAAAATTATTCTTGAAAAAAGCAACCATGTTTAATTCAATCAAAATCCATTTATACACGTCTACAAAATTTTTCTTTTAGTTAATTTTATGAAATAGGACCATGCAATCCTTTCATATAAATCGTAAAGCAGTAATTAAAAGTCTCAGATTAATTTTTTGAAAGATTTATTTTCAAAGCTAAATTATAATGAATTTTTTTTTTCCTTTTTTTTTTTTGTTTGAGGAAATAACATTGGAAAATGCAGAGATTATAACGAATCTATTCTAAATCATATCTGTGTGTAAGATATTAACAAACGTTACAAATGTAATTAAATACAGCTCGTGACAGTGATATATTTCTGCAAATTTTACATAATCACCAGATGAAAAAAGTTTAAATATTATTGATCCAAAACGTTAACAGAAGAACTAGTATATCGGACAAAAGAAAGGGTTATGTGCAAGTATCTCGTGGACTCGTCGAAAAAACTATTGTTTAGAAAAACAGTGAAACATCCTAAGAATTTTGCGCTTTATTTAGTGTGGTAGTCTGCTTTTCTCGTTTTGAAAGCAAAGCAGCAACGGCATTTTCTCATTATAAATCCAAAGCTGTTTGCCGACGACTATACGCTCCGATAGCGTTTAATAGAACATGTTTGGAATCCTGTATTTTGTCTATTTTTCTCTGCCGGCTGGAACTAGAGCTGCTATCGATGGCGTTCTAAAAGTGTTGTTCTAAAATGTGTGCTTCATTGGAAGATTGGCGCTTGGTGGAATCAAACTTATATATAAACCCTGCATTTAATCCTTTTGGATGTTTTTTCCCATTAAAGTACATGTAGTGAAAAATAAGCTTAAACTATAACAGAGCCAATGCAAAAGAATAGAAGGACGACAGACGTAAAACAATTCAATAATCCTAAGACAATCATTACAAGAGGGTAAATAGGAGTAAATCAAGCGAGTGAATTTTTTTAAGCTTTCGTTTGTGGGTTAACTGCTTTTGAAGATTTTTTTCAATTGTCTGATGACATAACATCTATATCATCGTTGATTGCTAGAACTTGCTTGATGAAATCCTGGTCAGTAACGACCTCAGCTAAGGATTTTAATATATCAAGTAGTTCATCCGTGTCCAAATTTAACTGCGGCGCTAACTGATGTAGATGAGAGGTTACATTCTCTGGAATCTGTAAATAAAATCAATAAGTCATATTATTTTAGTATCTAAAGTCGATTAAAACCAAAGAAAAGTAGGTGAAACAGAAAATGCTGCAGGCGAAACAGCTTTATTGTTGTTTCGTTCCTTCCTCTTAATCAGAGTTTTTAGAAAAATGTGTTTGTATTTGATTGTGTTTTAGTTCTGCTTTAATTTTTTGCAACAGAAAGCGACAGAATTAAAAATAAAAGTAAAACTACAGCTTAATCAGAACTTATTTAAAATATTGAAAAGTTTCTGTTCTGCTTTTCTCTTATAGAAAACAGTGAAACAAGCATTCTTGCAAATTCTAATTCACAACTTTTGAAAATTTGATAATGTTCACTATACCTTTGATGGATTTTTAAAGATGCTGAACAATTGCTTAACTTTGACACTGGTGTTATTTTGGTCATCGTAGAAGAGTGTAAATTGAGCGTCCGATGGATTTAGCATAAGAGGGAAATATAAGCCAGCAAAGACACGTCCCTTTGCGTCGCGAGCAAGTAATGACCTGAAGTTATAGACTAAATTGCGTCGTACAGTAACATCAATTGCAGTCCTATATGGTCGCTCGACGTACACCAAAGAAACTTTGTATTGTTGCTTTTCGCGACGAGTTTCCCTTTCGACCCATTCAATATAGTTGTTATCGTGTGCGTTGAACTGATAGCAGTATTCTCGCTTACAGTGCTTCTCGTCGGACTGGACGAACCATCCTGGAAAAGTGAAGATAGATTAAATTTAATTGGACAAAGGTTAACTAATTTTTCTTACCTGTATGAGGGTAGCATTGATCTTTCATAACAGTAACAGCTCTAGCAACGTGATACCCTGGATCAAGTATTAACATACCCTCTCGACCACCGATTACAATTTTCATAGCGACTAGCGCATGTTCCTTTTCAACGTTCGAATCAGCTGAACTTAGTCCAACTTCGCGGCAATCATCGATGTACGCCTGTGGAGCCTCAACAGCCTCTTCGCAGGATACGATGTAGAGATGATTAGCGAGCTCTGGGAAGATCTCAACAATTCTTGTAACAATCTCCATAGCCAGGCTGACGCACATATGATGACGCCTATTAATCGGTATATCGTAGAATTGGAAAAATGACTTAAGGTCCTGTCTACGAGTTTTCTTGAACGACTTGTGGAAATCAATGAAATTGTGCACTGTATCATAATGAGTCTCCTCGAGCATGCGACGCAATTTAACTTCAATTAAAGCATTTAAATCTTCATACTGCCAAACATTTTCAAAGTTAAGATATTCCTTAGTACCAGGCGCCCAATCTGGTAATGGTAGCGGATGTTCTAATGGCCATATACCATTTGTTTGATCAAATGCAGTTAAATTATAACTATCTTCTGCAGCCCACCAGTTCTTATTATCACTATGCTGTAGTGGATTGCATTTTTGTGACTTTAAGGTCACATCATTTGTTGCAGCACCAACAATATCATCGTCGTGATGGATAATATGATTTTTTTCAATATCATCATATTGTTTAGGATCGGTCAATCCATTGAATTCCTCCGACCCTGCAGCAAGTAAATGCTTTTGGGTGATTGAACGCCCGAAGCTTGCTTCGGCGAGTCAACTTGGCCATTCGGCGCCCCAGCGGCCAACCGTTGGCACATAACCCTTTTCACAGTCATTTGATGTTAGACTAATTGCTCCGACACCAAAGTTATTTAGACTATTCCGGGACTGCACTTTGTTATACAGGCCCGGCTCGTCTCCGCTTATTGATGACTTTTTAGAATGCTCTGAAAATAAATAGAAAAAAAATACACAAATTCATTAAAATTACATTTCAAATTTTAGTTAAAGAATTTCCCAACCGTAAAATGTACGCATATCCGGCTGATGAGATTTCACTTAAGAGCACTTTACGTTCCCCACCTAACCTTGCTAAGTTTGTTAGCAAAACCGAAGCATTATTACATCGGACGTATGGAAAGCAGTCATATGTTTTGCAATGCAATGCAAGTGCATGGGAAGGCAAACAGGCGTTTATGAAGCACAGGTAGCTTGCGGGCATTTTACAATAAATTGGTTCCATCAGTTTTAATAATTATTTTCTTAGAAATGCCACAAGTCGTGATTTTATTTTGCATTTGTGTGTAACTTGCAATAAATTTTGTACATGTACATTATTAGATTATCATTCTTTAGTGTTCCCCAAGGCAAATTGTTGTGAATAGATTTTTAAGACGTTTTATTGAAATTCTTTTCAAACAGTTAACACATTTACGCCGGCGTGTACCACCGTTGGATCACATTTGTATGTCACATTTCATAGCGCCGGCGTGAACGTGTTAAACAAATTTAAAAAAAAATATTTTTATTTAAATTAGAGATAATTTTAAACTCTTTATTTATCACGTCATGATATCTATATTTATTATTTATTAAAGGAGTATTATCATTTATAAAAGAAATAATATAATTTTTGGTTATTATTGAAGTATTTCGTAGATTTCTAAAAATATTTTATATACGTAATTATCACCATGAGCGATGCCGCTCGTGAAATATGTCTATCCCTCTACCGTTTACAAGATATGCTTAATTATTTGAAAACAATAATGAAAATAATAAACCCTGATTTATTAAATTTGGTAAAATAGTTCTGAAACCTCTTCAGTCAAACTATTTATTATAGGATGACTTTAGGAATCTATTCTACCCACATTGCATATTAGTCTTGATGAGTTCCTATATTTCAATGTTTCTAAGTTAACGTGCAACACTGAAAAAGTTCGGTGTAATTCATTTTACCAGTTAATACTTTAAGAGACCTCTCGACTTAAAATATAAATCCTTATTGCCCTCGGCTTTATACAACTTAGAATTGAGTGGTCAGTATATTGCCCATAATCTATTTTATCGTCCAATAATCCAAACCCAAATCCTCAAACCCAATGCATAATCATAATCATATCACATTTATTCAAATTAAGTTTTTTTCGCTTCAAATTAATTAAACTAGAACAAGTGCTGTCGGAAATAAAATTTTCGCTTCGTGTACGGTAATATAAAACTACTGTTTCATTGCTTATTAAATTAAAAGTTAATTTAGAAGATAGCAACCGCTTCATAGAAACCACATTCTTGAGAGATTAATTGAGTAAAATTCCTGGAACATAAAAACTACCAGAATTTTACCCTTCATTTCATTTCCGATTGCGATCAATGCACCATCATAATTGACAATAAAGCTAGTTTCTTTTATTTTGTCATTATAACAATATCCGGAATTCCATAATTTGTACGAATGCAATCATAGTTTATATGTAGGAGTATTCAGTCTCAAAAGTAGAGCGCTTTCGAATGGCTTTAATGACTCATACAAATTTTAAGCAAAGAATAGTTGCTGAATAAGAAGTGGCAAACTATGCGGGTTAATGAAACGCTTCATTGTCAGCTTGATGTCGAATTTCATTAGCAGCGAATGGCACAAGTTGTTATGAAATCGACGGAGGAAAAGAGTGGCTATTAGTAACATACACCTACTTTTTTGATGCTTAGTAAGGTTATGCAAGAGTGTATGTATTTTAGTGTATGTTGTTACTAGTACAGAACTGTAAAGCGTAAATTGGTTTGTCTTTTACATGCGAAGCTGAAAGCAATGAAATAATGCATAATCAGCTCAGTTTTATAACCTTGAATATGACTATAATTGTGGTGTTGGTTTTTTAAAATTCCGCTATTTCGCAAAAACTTGTGATTTGCAGTCAACCATGACATATTTCCCAATTTACAATACTAAAATGCAACATTTTTCTACTATTCACTATAAGACAATGGAGCAGATTTTCGTGGTACCATACAAGAATTTACAGTACAAAAGACCTATTGTCTGAATTATAAAAACCTTCTGGAAAAGTGCTTGCTTAATTCTTTCATTAAAGCAGTTCTAAGCATGCTTAAAATTTATATATATTATTTTCTCTTCATTTTGCCTTTGAAAGCAGCGTCTATCTGTATGTTGTCGCCACTCGAACCCCTTTTTTTTTAAGTTCTTCCAGCAAAATACTACTTGCACGCAATAGATGCGAATCAGGTCATTTAAGAAGTGGTTTTTATATGCAACCTTCTTGTGCGGCTGCAAACAACAATGACGACAACGGATAGCCCAGGTAGGAAGGTATGTAGGAGTTTAAGAATGAATACGGAGTACATCGAAGCAAATATATATAATAAAAAAAAAACTCAATACTTGCCGATTCTTCCATGGAGAAAACATTTCTAAAAGGTTATGTCTATTGACACTCGAGGAAGAGATAGTTTTTCATCACGCGATCACCATCAGACGTGGGTTTGCGATTTTTTACAATGCACTTTGCTTACATATGCATACATTTTTTCCTATTCTTCCTTTTTCATACTTATTATATTATTCTTGAGCTCAATTGACATTTTCTTTTGATATTTTAAAGCACAAAATGTGAAATTTCGAATTAGAACATTGAAATTGCTACTCAAAGACTTCTAAACTAATCCCAAGCTACAATTCTATGCGAACAGCTAACATGATTTGAATTTCATTATTTTATAGAAGCATTTTGCACAGAATTCAATGAATGACTTTTAAATAAAGCTACTTATAAAATCGAAAAATGACTTTCCTTTATACAAAACGCCGCCTTATCATAGAAATTAGAAATTTATGAATTCTTGTGTTTATGGAAAACAGATTTTATTTACTTGAAATTAATTCTATTCATTTAGAGTTTCGATAATTCTCGTATGTCTGTTTACACAAGTACTTTCTGATAAAATTGATTGTAATCTCTCAATCATTATAATTCTCTTTGAAATATTCATGGACATTCCTATTCTACCTAATTGAAAAATCACTTAGGAATATATTCACGTCACTTTTAGAAACAGATTGAATAGATAACGAATCCATAACGACAATTAAAATTGGGGCCGAAAAAATTTTGTTGCATAAGTACTTAAACTTAAAGTGGTTCGATAGCAATGCAATCGTCAAATAAACCAACTTTTTTATATCTTCTTCGATGTAAGAATTTAGGTGAAACTTTGGTCCGTAGGAAAGATATGAAAAAAAACTCTTGAGTATCTACTATTCTATTTTATTATGAAGTGCGAACTAAATTTCCCCGTAAAAGGATTTATAGAATAATATGGTGCCCGAATATAAAATCAAACCAGTTTTTGAATGACTTAATCTGCTAGCATTTTATGATTATTATTTTAAGGGGAAATGCTCTTAACAAAATTATTTATTTTTCGCTTAAATAATACCATTGTATTATTATCACTTTTATTGTTGCCACATTTACAATTAATGTGTTAAATATTTTACCAAATCACTTCTTTTGTTTCTGCCCGCTTGTTATCTACATATGTATCCATGTTATCTCCTCATATGAAATTCGTCCAGATCGTTAGGAGTTAAAATATATTTTAAATATTACAAAAGGAACCATTTGCTATTTATTGGTTTCATTCAAATCAATAAAATAAAAAGCAATGGATACATTTTCTTTTCCTTGTATCGCCAAGAAACACAAATGGATTGAAAGCAAATTCAAATTTTAAAATTAGGCAAATACTCTTCGGAATGTTCTCAAAGGTTTAAAAAAAAATCTCCAAATAATCTGTAATACTAAATTTAACCATGCCATTACCTATAATGCATTTAGCTAGCTATAATATTAGGTCTACCGGAAACTTCTGTCCGATAATTTCGTTTCAAGTTTGAACATATTTGGATATGTTCGTTTGAGTTATATGTGGCTGTATATCTTTATAAATGCATTTATTATGTGCCCTACGAAATTAACTACACAAAGATAATTCATGTCATTGTCAGCGTGTCGAAATTTGTTAAAAGTTTTTGGTGAAGATGCTGTTTCGGACCGAATGTGTAGGAGATGGTTCGAAAGATTTAAAGCAGGTGATTTCGGCATTAGTGATAAGCCACGCTCTGGGCGGCCATTTGTGATTGATGACGATATTTTTAACACCATGATAGATCAAAGGATGGGAAATTTTTTCGCATCGACCATACTCCCCAGACCTTAAACATCAGATTTTCACCTATTCCTTTCTTTACAAAACTATTTGATGAGCAAAAAATTAAAAAATGAAGAAAACGTTTACGTTTAAAGTAGTGCTGCTGTAGTTTTTCGCATCCAAAGATTTTCTTCAAAAATAGTTTTTATAAATTGCCATCTTGCTGGCAAGAAGTCATAAAGAACGATAGAAATTATATCGTACAATGAATCCAGTTAAATATATTAAAAACTGTATCATTTTCTTCCTCTTCAAAAACGGACAAAACTTTCTGGTAGACCTAATATATCGAATTATATGCTATGCTGTTACATTTATAAACACGGTTGCATTAAAAATTTAAAGCTAAGAATGGTACAGGTTAGGTTTGCCCATATTCATACTATGATAATTTGAATATTTTGGTATAAAATTTAGCTTCGAGCTACTGTTATTGAAATTCTATTTTGAATTGATAAGGGCAGTTGTGTACGTCTAATATGATAATTTACCATTTCATACCTAAGTATAGATAATCAGGTCAAGTACATTTTTATTTATATATTGCTTTCGTCCCTGATTGTATAGTACCGTTCTCAAAAATGAACATCTATTTTCGCTTAGACTGTAATTCGAAGTTCCAACTAAAAAACCATTTTATTCCCGTTTGCATCGCAACAATAAAACATGAGAAGCCCATTTCAAGGAAGGCGGGTGCACTTTCTTAAAGTTGGACGGAGACAGTCATGTCACCGAAACAGAAGTAAAAGACAAGAGCAGTGCACCCCTTTTTATCCAAAAAGAAAAAAAGAAAATAAATAAACGATGACTCATTTCCTATCGAATATACGTAGTGTTAGCGGGGTTTCCAAAGAATAATGGGGGAATTCCATTCCATTTTCACGGCGCCAGTGCGTGAATTCGCCAAATGATATTTTTTCTCAATTGACGTCACGTGAGTACGTGTTTGCCGCGTGCCATATGCTCTATTTCTATACATTACCTCAGCAACTATTATAATTTGTCGTTCATTACTCCTGATATCGAACGGAAGTAAATCGTAAAATGTTTAAAAGTTAATCGAATATTCTATAAGCCACAAGAGATTAATATGATTCAGTATATGAATTCATGGGGCGGTTTCAACGACAGACTTCTAGTCGTTTTGCAGACAAATATCGTGCAGTCGACAAATTGCGCAACCCCAATTCATCATTCAGACTCAATGCAATGTGAAACCGTGAGCTTTTTAGTAGGTCAAAGTCTTTTCATAAAAAAGAAAATAAAATAGATAAGACTTGGACGAGAATGCTATGCTTAGGGATTTTCATTCAAATAGTCGCCAACATGACTAGAACCGTTTAAAGTAACAAAAAGCTCCGACGTCGAGATGAAATCGCGCATATGACTAAAGAATCTCAGCGGTAAAGCGTCATGCAGTTGCTATCTCCAGATATAACCAGACAACTTCCAGGCTCTTCCTTTGTTTGGGTTTGTTTACCCAAAAGCTTCCTGAGTATTCTGCCCCCTCTGGACAAACATTCAGACTATATTAATTCGAAGACGTTTACGTTTCTTGCGAAATATATTGAAAAACATAATTATAAAACTTAATCTGAAGAGATTTCTATTCGGATGATAACCATTTATTTTAAATTGCGTAGTATCTTTACAGTTGGGAGAAATTCTTATAAAATAAACGAAACGAGGAAAAAATTATGTACTTACCCATACAATGGCAAAAGCCCCAAAACGAATAATCTGTCTCCTCCACTAATTAAGTCTTAGTACACTTCCTTTGTCACAAAGATCAATTAAATCTTGTAAGAAACTTCGATGTTGAAGTTAAAAAATTAAAAAAAAAAATATAGAACTAATCAAAAGTTCTGTTTTAAACGTTTATGTTTTGTATATTTTCTTCACAACAGCTTAAAATCAAAAGCTGACTTTTCCGGTAGTCTTTATCACTAGTCGGCCCGAACCTATCCGATCGAAAGTTGTAAACGAACTGAATGGATCTTCGTCTTTGCCAAACAGAATTTATAGAATTTGTGGTCCGTATGTGGATCGTAAGATCACACACACCAGCGGACTAACCGCACTTTCAAAACAGCTGATTACGTTGGCGCTTCACTTCCCTCCTTCAGTTCACCAAAACTAATTGCTTATGTGCGCTTTTCTTCTTCACCGCGTACTTGAGCCGAATTCGATTTTCTTCAGGTGTAAAAAAGATTTTAATTGCGTATGTGGAAGAATACACGCCACAAATTACGTTGTATTTCCCCTTCAGCTCTCTCTCTCTCTCTCTCTCGCTCTCTCTCTCTTCGGATTTTTGTTTTCCTTTTCGGCTTCAGGTAGTTCCACAATGGTGACCTACAAGGCGGAAAACAAACAATAAGTTTTCTGTTATTCTTTTATTTTAGACAAACAGAAGAAAGTACTCGAACCCATAGATCACACTTCATCCAATTTACCTTATAGCCTTAAACAATTTGCGTCATTTCCTTTCCCGCCATATACCTAACATGTCTCACGTTCGCTATCTTTACACTATCTATTCATCGACCCACTAGAAAACGTGAATCTTGCAAATATTTTTAATAAATGGCCCTTAAAGTTTCAAGTAAAAAGGAAAATTGCAAAGTAAGACGTTACGCGTCACGAACGATGAATTCTCATCATTCAAGTGATATTTTCTAAGAAAACATACACATTCGCCATAATGTCAATATGAGTGACTCAAGAAAACTGACAAAATAAAATAAAAATACAATCAACAGGTGAATGTATGTAATAAAAACTCACCTTTGCCCATTTTCAAAGTTTTTTTGGCAAACACTCAAAACAAAAAACAAAAGTACTTGCTCCTCAAAATCGAATACAAGAAATTTTAGGGGATTTCGTATGTATTATCGAACGGCATCCACGTGATCTACAGTTGATAAATTCGCATTTCCACCTAGCGAAATTACGTAGACGATTTTTATTAGTCAAACAATTGTTGCAAAACAGCCAATTATTATTATATGGATCAGCGCACTTATTTTGCTTTTTGTAGTTTTTTTTTAGATATCCATCAACCTTCAGATTTTGCTATAAGATTTCTGGAGAGGGTTTGTTGCAATTATAATTCTAGTTTTTTTCTTTTTTCATGTCTGCATGATAATGTTTTTTGATCTTTTATATTTCAATTGCGTTAGCATTTACTGCTTGCTTTTAAACTCCACGTAATACGATTGGATTATTTTTATAAACAATGAAAATGCGATAAAAAGTCTAAAATGGCGCTTATCTATAACTTTGGAAAAAAAAAAACAATAATAGTAATAAAATATTTAAATCTTTAGAGATTTGGAAAGTTTCTGTCTTTTGTATTTCACAACGCCAGATAATTACTCAAAGCAGGCAGCTGCCTATAAACCCTAGTTTCTGGGTTAATTAAATAAAATAAAAAAAAATAAAATATTGATTTAATTTTAGAACAAATTTCACCAAATTTAAAATTATAATAAACTAACCAATACCTAGTGCGCTCTGCTGAAACAAAATATGTTTTTTTTCAAATTTGAATTTGAATACCTAGAATTTGAACGCAGTCTTTTCAAATTTGAATTTCAACACCACGATTATAGTTTGTTGCTGTAATAAATAAAATGTTGTTGTTTGTGTGTTTATGCGTTATATTTTAATAACGATGAGTTTCAGACCCATCATTGTTTTCCTCTATGCTTGTACGATCTGTGCGAACAGAGTAATAGATTCTGGTTCAATATATCATAACAACGCTGACAATTTTTAAAGCTTAATGTATCTTTATCTTTATAAGGTATCTATATGATCGGGGGTTGTTGGAGGCGTTGATCTTAAATTTCCGTTTAAATTTTTTAAATCTTATATGTCATGTGCCTTGTTATGTGCCATGTCATGTAGCAATATTCACTTCACAAAATGCACTAATTGCGTACACAGTGAATAGCAAAAATGTTGATAGTGGTTAACGCGCCCTCTATCGGAGATTTTTTCAAATCTTTTATTAACCCTAAACCATCTCGTACTCAAAACATATATACTGGCAAAATTTCAGCTCAATCGGCCCAGTAGTTTCGGAGTCTAAACAATTCAGACAAACCAAAATTGATTTTTATATATATACGTAGATAACGATTTAACTTCAATTTATTATACCCAAAGAAGAAGGTTAAAGTAGCTCTCCCAATCAGAAAATCTACATTTACTATGGTACCTATTTGTAGACATGTAGCAATATTCACTTCACAAAATGCACTAATTGCGTACACAGTGAATAGCAAAAATGTTGATAGTGGTTAACGCGCCCTCTATCGGAGATTTTTTCAAATCTTTTATTAACCTTAAACCATCTCGTACTCGAAACATATATACTGGCAAAATTTCAGCTCAATCGGCCCAGTAGTTTCGGAGTCTAAACAATTCAGACAAACCAAAATTGATTTTTATATATGTATATACGTAGATAACGATTTAACTTCAATTTATTATACCCAAAGAAGAAGGTTAAAGTAGCTCTCCCAATCAGAAAATCTATATTTACTATGGTACCTATTTGTAGACTAGTCAAGTTTTCGAAACGCAGTCGTAAAGAATAGTTTTTCTAATTTTATGATAATTGGAAAAGGTAATACCAACAAATAGAGTAAATAGTTGATATAATAACGATGAATGAAATAAAATTTATTCTGCATGCCAGAGGGTTGGTTGTCCAAAATCCATTACATCAAATAAAAATTAAATTAAAATTATTTCGTACATTTTAGGATTTCTGAATTTTTCAAGTCACTCTGTTGTTTTAAGCTTTTTACCAGAATTATTACATAATTTTATCCGTAATTATTATACAGTGATTCAACTTTTTGATCAAATATATAGAATTTTTGAAAAAAATCATGAGAGATTTTTTCTTTCTTTAAATATCAAGTTTCAAATATGATTCCGTGGAGAAAATATTTCGTCTTCGTAAAGAACTCTTATTAATCACTAAAACTCAACTCTAAGCACTTGATCAATTATTTGAGTTTAATAAGTAACACAGTCAAAAATGAAACTAGTTTTGAATTATTTTATTGAACTTTAAAGGTGAGCGTGTGAAATTAATTGAAATTTGCATTGCAGCTATCCTTTTTTCGTGTTTATTTAAAATTTTGTTTAGATGAAAGTTATCGGTAGTAATAAAGTTGCAGATATCAAACGGTATGACTTAAACAAGGATTGGCGAAAAGTTACTTGGTCGGATGAGACCAAAATTAACCAAATTGGGCTTAATGGCCGGAAATAGACGTGGAAGATAGCCAATGAACCTCTTTAAGAGGCAACATCAGGTTTAGGGATGTATGATGAGTTAAAGAGTTAGACGATGCTAATGAATCATAGGCAAGATGACTGCTGTTGATTATGACAGCATCCCCAAAATTGTTTTCCCCGGCAGTTAGCAACAGTAGGGAAAGGATGGACTTGATGAAATTTTTCGAAAAGATTACGATCCGAAACACACAGTTCGATTTACCATAAAGTGGTTAGTAAATAATGGATTTCATCTTTTAGACTGTCCGCGCTGTTCCTTGATCTCAACTCCATGGAATTTAGGGGATCTATATAGCTATAGCTTTAACGTCAGAAAAAATCAGGTCCTTAAACGAACTTTGGAGCAGTGTGCAAAACTCTTGAAATAAATATTAATATTAAATTTAATAAATTCAATGCCTTGCTAAAGTCAGGGCGTCATACTAAAAGCCAAAAGAGGCCACACAAAGCATTAAAAGATAATGAAAGTTTATTTTAGTAAAATAGAATAAACTAATTGATCAAATACCTTTTTGTCTTTAAAAAAAAAAAAAATCAAGATTTTAAAATTAACTTTTCAAATAAACTTGCTTTTGTTTAGGAAGAATATCCTTTTATCTGTAATTATTCATTCATCCCTCTTCTATTTTCTTAATTAGTAAGGTTTCAAATAAAGCTAAATATTAATTTCACATTATATGATCAATAATTTAAGTCACTGTATATTATAAAGTCCCCCGCCGTGTATGCTGTCCTGGATTTTCTCCAAAAATACTGAACGGATTTTGTTTCGGTTTCACTTTTAAGTAGATTGACTCACGAGGAAGATTTAGATCATAGGTTCCAAGTGGATATAAATGAGGACGTTAAAGCGGTCGAGAAGGACGGCAGCGTAATAATTAAACTAATAACTTTTATTATGAATTTCTAAGGTTGAAAATTTTCATCTTATTATTATCGCAGAAAGAAGCAATTTAATTTAGCATTATGAATGCATCAAGCATGCTTCGACACTAAATATCACAGGGTCCACGGAGCTTGCGACTTGAGATTGTTGTTGATAAAATTAGGACCCAACATTAACAAATTAATAAAACTCCGCCCGTCTCAATCATCTGACTTTACTCAATTTATTTTTATATTAACTTTTTAATTCATAACAAAACAATGTTGAACACATTTTTGATGGTGTCTTTGTTTTTACTCATGTGAAACAATATTTGAATTATAACTACATATTACGAGGACTGGTCAATTTGTTTTCTTGCAAAGAGTGCGGGGGTCTAGAAAAGGTTTTCAACCATGGTTGAGATGTATGATTTATGAATGTTTTGTGTAAATTAACTAACTTATAACGTTAAATATCTCTGAGATCGGAACAAAAGCAATTATCGATGAGGCAATCTTCACGTGCACTGGGTAAAATAAATAATTGGTATCCCGGCCAACGCCAAGGGCAGCCATGTTAGTGAAAAATATAAATAATTCTAGTATGTATTATGCACAAAAGAAATCATTATATTTTCTTAATAAATCAAATTTTTAAAAGATTAAAGAATGAATTGTTGGTTGTTAAAATTAAACCTGCGTTAAACATAATTTTCTAAGGACTCTATGATTTCAACTGCCTAAGGCTTAGCTTAGTCTACCTAGTCAAAGAAAGACGCATGTTATTACGTGTTTTATGGAGGTAATGATTGCGGAAAATACTGTCTTATATTTTATTTAACATTGTTCGCAATATATACTTATTTCACACTAGGCTTAAAGCATTCAAGAAGGAAATTGTCTAATTAAAATGATTGCTTCGTTAATGGGCCCATATGGCCATTTCTTAAGTATGCAAGAATAACACAGCAATCTTCCATATTTTATCTTATATTTCGAGATATTCATAGATTCTTTGGCAATGTTGTCTTCCTAAGGGGCTATATATGTAAATAAATAGGTACATCTTCTGAGCGATTGCTCTTGTATCACTTTGCGGTTCTACCAATATGTATTTGGGTAAATCTATAAATTTTTCTTAGCTATAACATACACTTAGAAATTCAAGAAAAATCAACTTGAAACCCTTGATTGTGTTTATTCACACGATTTCCTAAATTTGTTTATTTCGGTAATTGAATGCCACAAATTCCATTTTGAGACGAAATTTTCGGTAAATGAATGCCACAAATTCCATTTTGAGACGAAATTTCTTCAAAAAAAGGTGATATGACGTATCCATAAAATATAATATGACCTTAGATATTATCCCTTAAAATATATCGAACAGACAGTTGATTGAGACAAAACTTCTTATGTAACGATATTTACCATATATGTTTCACTCTATACAAATTTTCTTATATCTTTCCAATAATTTCTATATAAATATTTTATATAAAAAGTATAAATATGATAAAATAACATTTGGTGTTAATATAATAAAATATTATTATTCCAAAATCACTGATATATTATACATGCGAGTATATACGAATGAATCTATATAAACTACTTGAGCTCCATTTAATTCATTTCTTCATTTAAATCTTAACGTGTAATGTATAAGTATATTCGAAACTTCTTTTTGTTTTTAACCGGATAGAAAATGAGACTTTCTCAATTATAAAAATCATATGTTAATTTAATAATAATAGGGAATACATTTTATGAGTGATTCCCATTTTGAAAGTGGAATATGTGCATTTTTTTATAGAATACTCTAAATGGTAATAATAAATAAAATTTTAATCCTTTTATCTGCAAGCAAAAACACTCATTCCTCCATTTACATAGGCTGCACTGGCGCGACCAGATAGGTTTGGTTTTCTGTTATTTTTCAATGATTTTAGATAAAATCAGAACTACTATACTCTATTTACGCAATTTTAATCCGCGCTATAAAAACAATTCATATTAATAGACAATCTGCGTAAATGAGAGGATGGGTGCATATAAACATAGGTTCATAATTCCAAATGCATGAATGTTATTATGAAACCTGACCAATAATCAAATTGATGTTTTTAAAAATGATGAAGTTAAGCTATATTTGTTTAAGTTTTTCTAGTTGTACTTATCTCCATTTTTGTTGGTTTTGTATATAGTACGTGGCAGCAATCTGCAGCGAGGTTAAAGTTGTAATTTCATTTTGGTTTACGAGCTTTTTTAACTTCACACAACGTTTAATGATTCTATTCAAAATCGATAAATTTTTGTGGAAGCCAAAAGGATCAGAACCCACTACGGCTATAATTATATTCTTTAAAAAATAGAATTCACACATTTTCCTAATTTTACTTAAGTTTGCACAGGCTGTCGGAATCTGTTGTGAGTTTGTGTTCAATTTTTAAATTAACGATTAGTGATATAAAATTCACGCCCGAGGCATCCCAAACAAAAGTTTACCATATTTCGCTAAATTAATTTAATTTAATGATTATTGAAAATGTTACCTTTCCCGAATATTTCTACATGTAAAGGCACAATAAATAAGTCACATATATCTTTTGATAATTATAACTAAGCTATTTACAGATAAAGGTTAAATTTCAGGTCGACGGTATATACATATATAACAATGGATAGTATTATATATTAACGTAAGGGAATAAAAACATTAAAAGTTTCTTTAATGATCTGGAATGACTCTTGAGCTACATAATTTTCTATGTCAGAGTGACGTAAACCGTCTACAGAATTGAACTACTATAGTTTAAACTAGAGTTATATTGAAATTGATATTGATGTTGAAAATTTGTTGACTCGCAAACTACTACCATTAATACTTCAGCTCGAAATTAATTAATTATATATTAATGTCAAAGGTGACGTCATTAACTGCATGGTTTAACTGCTGTGTCTTTTCTAGGGTATAATATGGTATACAAAATTTATGGCTAACTAACTTATTATAAGAAATATGTATAAGAAATGATATCAAATATTAATGTTACATTTTAAAATCGACTGTAACTAAAGGTGATGGAATAATTTTTTTAGGAGACCTATAAAAAAAATAGATTTTAAAAGGTATTTCTTTCCTAATTTCAAAATAAACGTGTTTATTGAAAAAATATGTTCATAACAATCATTCAAATTTAAAAATTTTGAGAAAAGTGTTATTAAAATAATCCAAAGATTTTCAAATTATCACAATAGTGGTAGAATTATTGTCAGGGTATTCAGTGGAATATATGCAACAATTTTAAAATAAGTGAAAGTAAAGTAATTTTGAGATTTAGTAAAAACTACAATAGGTATGTTCATATTGTCAAAATATTACTAGGTTTCGAGATTAATAAAACTTCTTTATAGAAGTATTAAAAATTTGTATTATATTTAGATAAATATATGAATTGTTGAAGCTGATATTCTATTCCTATTCCATCTTTCTGTTATATCTTAATAACTCCGAGACTCAACGTCTCATAAATGTTAGAGCCTTTTAAAAATAAAAGATTTATTAAAAATAAAATTTAGCTTGAACTGTGGTGTTTACTGTTCAGTTATATTAAGTAGTCGTTGTAAGTAATTTATTAGTCTTGTTTTGTTTAACAATTCTCTGTACAATAGATTTTATCTTTCGTATACTACTCCTTCAAATTTTTAGTAGTATACTATTGTCTTTTAGAAAAGACAACAATGTTTGATTGTTTCCAAGAAAAAAACTTAAGACAAAGACTTGATAAGATTGGAGAGATTTCGCAAATTCTAACGATAAGATAACATGAAATTATTATTTTGAAAAAAATTTACCCTAAAAGAGGGTTGGATGAGTTTTAACTGAGATATATGTGATAAGTTTTATGTCATAAGTCGTTATGAATAGTTAATAAAAATTCAAATGAAAACTTTTTTGTGCATATGAGCTTTAAAAACAAACATTATATTTCGCGTGTCTCGCGTCATTAAAATACAATCTATTTAGCAAATGATAATCAGCTGAGTTGTATATGTATTAATATCACTAACAAAAATAACTTTGCAGCATTTTTGTTGAAATTTATGGGAAAAAATTGTCTGTACATAATCTGTGGAGGGGTATTCATCATCTGTGATGTGGCTTAAACGAGTTTCGAAATGTTTTCATCCACTATTAACGGCCCCACTATCGCTGTTTTGTTTTTTTGACCGATGTGATATTTTGCTATTTAAAAAGTATAAAATATACGAATATTATAATTGGAGTTTATTGCGCATTTAGAGCTCTAAGAGCAAAGCGTTTCGTTTCACAATGGATGCATGTATGGCCTAAAAATTGTTGCATTGCCAGCTGCAGTACACCATGAGGGAATAAAAGAAATGTTGAATGCGCACATTATTCGAGAAGACCGGATATATCTGGTTAAATATATGCATATGTACATCTGACGTCGAAAATAGGCATGCAAAAATATGCGAAAAACGAGCAATTTTGCCAAGGCATGAGAAAGTCACTTTTGTATATATCGCAATCGAAAAATACCTTTGACGGCGAGTATTTGTTTACCAACAGATGCTGTAGCAGAAAATACTAGTTAGTGGAAGATAGTTTGGTAAGAACCAAAATTTGATTAGGCAAGAAGCTAATTTACGATAAATTCACAATTCTATTAAGAATGCTCACGTATGTTTTGGCCCAGGTTATTGACCATTTCAAATGAAAATATTTGTTGCCAAAATTTTGTCTATTTGTTATATAAAGTCTTAATTGTTTATATTTTGATCATCTAATTGCGTCTTTGGGCAATAAATCAGTATTAGACTGTGAAGTCAACAAAATTTGATTTTAGTCTCCAACAGATTACGTTTTATTTAAAATAAAATAGTGAAGCTTAATTTCTCTATAGTTTATATTGGGCAACCAAAAAGTGTTATACTTACAAATGTTTGGCCACTTCTTCATCTCGTACAGTAGAGTAGTTAGTAATTACTGGCCAACTTTTGCCATTCATGGTAACACATGAACAGATATAAATAAATAGGTATCGTGCATTAAGATAAAACCCATAATTAAATTTTAAAAGAGTTTTCTCCACTATGGGGCTCTGTTCAGTTCCAATGCAGATAAAAATTTAACGATCGTAAGAGATACCTTGTTAAATCGTACGCGGCCGTGACACCATCTTCAAACATTCTATTGACACATTACTTTTATCTTCTCCGCATAAAAGTTTCAAAATTGATCTCTTTCAAGAATTTCCCTATTAAATCTTATTTGATTCCAATAACATATTTAAACTTAAGCCCATTTTAGGTATTGTTCTATTTAATGTGCCAAATGAAAAGATGTATAGTGATATATCCACAGAATTACTGAAATAGCATATGTTTAAGGGAGTATTGCCGTTTTTATGATAAAAACAAAACAATTCACTAATGCCATTTCTGGAAGCTGACACTGAATGAAAAGATGAAATTATTAGGAAGCCATAAGCTTAGAGATGTAAAATTTTGTGGAAAGATATAGGTATAAATGTTAAAATAGCCAGAAAAGCTTCAATATCTATCGAAAGAAGAAGAAAATGATATAAAATTAGTCCGATACATTTAAACAATTTTAATGTGCATTGCATCCTAAAAGCGTATTTGGCTGAAGTCCAAAAAGGGTTTATCTCTATTTTTGCGGCGAATACCCAGGTAAATAAGAGCTGCCGACAATATTACTTAAATCTATACTTGGTTTCAATTGCTGCATATTGCGCTCTGCTTAAAAAAAATAATTGCTTTAACCTTACTATAATTATTGCGCTTATTTTAAATAGAAACAGTGATATTATCAGTAACCGAAACATTTTTCTGACTGGAAAATATTTAAAATGTCATATTGCGGAATGTCCTAAATATACCAAAACTAGGTTATTGTGATTGTTCAAAAGAAATGTGGAAGGCTACTGAAATTGTGTTATGTATGTGTTTGCATCAGAAAAGTTTTTTATGCCCAATAAAATGATTTAATATGTATGTATGTATATCCGAATTGGCACAGAAATAATCTCCATTGACTAAGTCGAGTTTCTGTTTCTATATAATAAGCTCAAATCGATCAGCGTCAGATATTAACAAAGACAGCATAAACTGTATAATCTTTGAAGGAAATTTCATACTATAACAAAAAGATTTAACTTTTTATAGTTAAAATCAAACTTTTCAGAAATATTTAATTTTAAATTCAAAACCGTCGATTTTCTATTTTGCTCAATTATAAATTTATTTTTAAAACCCTTTTGCAAATCTCAGTGTACTAATTTTTAATAAAAATTGTTATTCATTAATTAAGTACATATGGTAAACCTCCGAGCTTTGCCCGGAAGAATTACTCTGCAGCCTCGGAAAGATATCACAAAGAACTACGTCTGGTGAATACGGTGGCTGAGGCAAAATAGAGGTTTTTCTTTTTTTACAAAACATCACGAACAAGCGTTTTGTCGGATTGCTTCACGCAAACAAAATCCAGGTATACCCGACATCTAGCTCTTTGATAGCAATTCAGTGATTTTTCAGAATCATATTGGTTGTTGGTGTATTAGGGCGGTCTTCATCTTCAACGTCTTCACGACCCTTTTGAAACGTGTTTACCACTCGTAAACTCTTGTCCTACTCATAGTAAAAAGCAAAAGTCACAATTAACATTCCGAATGCGGTGCTGCACTTTATGGAACCAATTCGGAATAGGAAAAATGGGTCGATTCGAATAAAATGTTGCTTGACCCTTCCGTTTGATCTAAAACGGAAGGATCTCAAATAATTTTTTTTTTCGGTCGGCTATAGTTTCCGAAATATTCAACTTTAAATTTTACCATTTCGTCAATATTAAAAGTTGAATATATGCGCTGTAATTCTTTGTCCCCTACATAATTCTACATAATTGGAATATTTCCCAAGCGCGCACCTTTTTCTAACGCCCTCTACACTGCACGTTTCACTATTTTTTGCACGGCCAATTCCTTTTTTCATTAAAAAAATCATTTTGCGCGGAGAAAAGCATGCATTTGTGTCTGTGTGCCATTTTTTAAAAATAACGTGCCAGATGGCAGCATCTAAGATTCTTGTTTACATTTAATTTTTGTTATTTTTCAGATTTTTCCGCGATCAAAATTTTTACTGTGTTGTGAAAAGTGTTTAGTGGAATGCGCGTTAGGGAAAGTCATTGATTTGTGATGAAATTATGCGAGGAGAAAGAATTGCGATGGAAATAATCCATTTGTAATTTTGACTAAGTGTCATAATTAAAGTGGAATCTTGCGGAAACTGTAGCCGATCGACAATCTAAGTTTGGTCTAAAACGGAAGGATCTCCTGCAAAATTTCAATCGGCTCATTTCCGTTATTCCGAACATAAGCCCATTTTATTCTATTTTCAAGCAAAATATTTCATTCTTTTCGAAAGTAAAAAATCGCCGAGCACACCAAAACACTTGTAACTTGTAGAAATTTTTTGAAAATCGGAATGATAAAGCCTGTGAAATTCTAAAATTCTCATTAATTTTTTATAACACCTTGCATGTTGACACATCATATAAGGCACCTACATATGTATATATCAAGTGTTTTAAATTTTAATCTTTAAATCTGTTATATCGTTATATCATAGTTTCAACTGGTGCACAACAGTAATACAATTTAGTTAAATTTCATCCAGTTTAGGAGCGTTACCAAAAATTGTGGATTTATTCAAATTTTGTTGTTACCTAGGCATTTTTTCTTTGGATTTGCTATTTTATCTTTACATTATGAAAGGACATTAAGGCTTTCCAAAATTTTGGTTCGCTATATTGGATCAACCATTTTAAATTTGGAAATATTGATTGTACAATCAAACACAAAATACATTTCGAAATTTCAATTAAATTAGTCAAATTCGTAATACATGGGTTGTCATATTGGATCTTGAATTCCCAAATTTTGATGTTAGATTCAAAATTATTTACACCGAATTATTTTTACATCAATTTTCATTAAAATCCCTTGAATTCTAAAAACAGCGGTTGCTATATTGGGTCTGCCGTTTTCTAAAATTTTATAATAGATTCGAAATGACCCAATTAAAAATTTTCTGGGTATGCACTATTGGTCCCTTGTGGTAAACTGTAAAGTGTTTTGAGAAATTTTTAACAGCCGGTTCAATTATAAAAGTGATAAAAAAGACAATTTTCTTCTGGAAATTAGGAAAATTTGACCAACTTTTTTGGGTTTAGTGATTATGAGCATTTACCTGGATAAATGTGGCATGCCCCAGGCCGGGCTTTTGCAAGGAATTATTTCGGGTTTTTCCGGGACGCACCGATGGATCATCAACAGTTAACTTGAAAAATACATTGATACCTCCAAAACACGTATTTTAATCAAAAAAGACTTAAAAAATGACAATAGTAATGGGGTCAATGTCATGTAAATATACGTAATATATTAATAACTATATTCTAGAAGTATACAATTTAATACAAAGTACAAAAGGAAGACACATGAAGAATAAAACATTTTTGTTCATTTATCTAATGTTTCACATATTCCTTTTTTTGTGAATTCTTTATCTATTGTTAAATGAATCAGTTTTTTGTTAGCAAAACTTACCCCTTCGCGATGGTGCACCTGTACTATACTTTAAAATTTTCACGATAGCGCGACAGACCATACATTAGTTGGTGTCAACCACTGCGAACCAAAAAGTGACTGCTGTATATAGACGGCGCCAGCCACTGTGAACCAAAAGGTCATTACCATATGTAGACAACATCAGCCGATGTAATGCACCAAGTGACTGCCGTATATGTATAGATGGCACCCCGTCGCGAAAGGTTTAATAGCACAAATTCCATTTCTGGACTTAACTGTTTTGTTTTAGTACAAATTAAACGAACCTAACAGTTCCACTGCAAGGATACTCAAAAATTGGATTTTTAGTTTGAAATGTTTTCACAATATAATGATTATTATCTTGGAAAATTGAAGCTACCGCGAAATATTTATTGTATTATAATTATTTGCAAAGAGTATAATGGTGAAAGAGTAGTTCAGCTCGACGTTAGTTTAAATTTATTCTTTGTATTTGCTGCGCGATAATAAGAGACTTGGCCGGATGAAGAGGTCATTACTGAAAAAAATGCCTATTTTGGAGAAACCCTATTATTTGGAAGGAATATAAAAATTGGAAAATGTTAGACTAAATGTATAGAGCTATTTGCCGCAAAAATACTTTTTATTCAAGTATGTAGCACATTCAGTGAAGAAATGATGAATGAATGATATGAAAATGATCGTATCAAGCATTTAGGTGAAATAGACTTTCGATTTAAAATACTAATATAAGGATACAAGTGAGTTATTAGAGTATTTGTTAATAAATATGATTTAAAAAACGTAATGCCGTAACTTTTCTTTAAAAAATCATAATTTAAATGAGAACTTATTTATTTGCATAGTAATGCAATATAATTACATCCCTACTTAAAATTAGGCTCACTCGATATCCAAGCCCATATGGCGCAAAAATAAAAGAATCGATGTAATTTGTATAGTTTATTAAGGAAATGGAGGCTAAAAGATGCCCAAAAACGCAATTTCCCCAATTATTAATGTGAAAAAAGGTAAAAATACTTCTGTATGTACATATGTTATATTAAACTGTTATTATACTTATACCTTATATCTTCGGAAAAAAATAACTGGAATCTGGTATGTCTTTTTATTATTGTATTTAGTGCACTACTTATAACACCCATAGTAAAATCAGAGCACAACAGTGTTTTGAACTCATAAAATACATTCATACATTTGCGGTAATAACAGAAACTCATGGAATTTTAAATAATAATAAAAGTAAAGATAATATTAGAATAATAAAAAACCATAATTTCGACTGCACCTTTTGTTCTATAACCAAATAATGTATCATCTCTTTTGCAATAGAGATACCATTTTTTTTGTATATTTAGTAAAAAACACGAGTATTAAGATTAGTGCAATTTTGCAATGTCATATGTCTAGAATATTATTCTCTACTGATGCTCAGAGATCACTCGTTAGCAAGAGCAAGAAGTAATAGGTGGCTCTATAAAGTTTGATATTTATACCATATTCAAAATTTGGTTATTTCAGGTCTCAGGTCTCATAAATGTAAAATTTAAATAGTTTAGGCTGTTTGAGCGAAAACTTTTGCGTGTAGCCGGCATATTATAAAATTTGTGACTACACACACTTTGAAAAATGCTAATATACATAATTTTTTTTCTTGAAATTAATTTTGAGTAATTATCTCGTGTTTTCTAAAAAAATGGTGCGTCAAAATGATGACCCAGGTAATAAATATTACTTTTAAAATAAAATGAGGGACTCGAGTAACATCATATAATAGAGCACTCGTTGTGAAATGAATAATCAGTATGTTTTTGAACGTCAGTACGTCATTATCAGTAATAATGGGCAGTGGAAAGCAATTAAACGAGACTGAAAGAAAAATAATTTTAAATTTAGGAAAAGAAAAGCAAAGTATTTCTCATATGGCGAGAATTTTGAAGAGAAGTCGTCGAGTGATTGCAAATTTTCTGCAAGATACCGAAAATTACGGTTCAAAGAAAAGTCCTAGTCATCCTCGTGAAGTAACCTCTAGAGAGGAGCGAGCAATTCTCAGAGGGGCATCAAACAGTACGTTTACAGCTAGAGAAATTGCAAGCAGAGTGTATCAACAAGCGTAAGGAATGTCCAGCGAATTTTGCAAAAAAATGAGAACATCAAACTAAGAAAACTCAAAGGAAAGCCGCCTTTAACGGCAAAACATAAGGAGGAACGTTTAAAGTTTGCTCGTGAACATCTCAGATGGAAGAAAAGATCGAGGAGAGTAATTTTTACCGACGAAAAGAGGTTTAATTTGGATGGACCAGATGGGTGGTCGTATTATTTCCATGATTTACGAAAAACGGAGTTGTTTCAGAAGGCGCGACAAATGGAGGAGAAGGAGAAGGAGAAGGAATAATGATTTGGGCTGGAATAGACTACGGAAAGACGAATTTAGGATTCTTTTCTGGAAAAATTAACAGCAATTTTTATATACAGCTAATCGACAAAGAAATAAGGAGCCAAGAAAACTCGATAGCAGAACAAAACTTCATTTTTCAACAGGATGCTGCAGTTCATACCGCCAAAAGAGTGAAAGACTATCTTCAAGAAAATGATATAGATCATCTGCAACGGTCATCAAGGTCTCCAGATCTTAATATTGTCGAAAATGCTTGGGGTCATCTTGCAAGAACTGTTTATCAAGGAAACAGGCAATTCTCAACCATAAATGAATTCAAAAATACTGTTCAGGAGGCTTGGAAGTTAATTCCTAGAAAATATTTAAAATTGTTGTTTAAATCTCTTCCAGAACGAATAGAAGAGGTAATAGATGTAAGATGCAGTTCCACTCATTATTAAAAAGTAATAAACGTTGTTTTAAAAAATAACTGTCCTTTTTATTTACCGTTCTTCGAACATAAGTGCTACCTGGGACATCATTTTGACGCACCATTTTTTTAGAAAACTCCAGATAATTACTCAAAATTAATTTCAAAGAAAAAATAATTATGTATACTTTTCAAAAATTGTAAAATTTATGCCTGTACCTGCTCTTTTTCAAGAAACAGGTAAAATTTATGGGTGGGTCATCATTTTATCGTGGAGTGTATGCATGTTGCCTCGCTTTACAAAACTTAATATAACCTTCATAGTTTCAAATAGTTTGTTATAAAATTTTAGGTGAAGGATTTTTACATAATAATTAATTTACAATTATATTGTAATTGTTGTTGTTGTTTCTTCATCCCAAATAGATACATTAGCATGTTGTAATTATGTAAAGCCCTAATTATATTTCTCCCCCATTTCATGAGCAGTAAAGAAAAAATATATGCGTATGTCCCCGGACGGTAATGTATTAAGACAAGTTTTTTCGTTATTCCTGTATGTTTTTATAAAACCTTTCTTCTCTCAGACTTCCTTCTATATCTCTTCCAATATATCCACATATCTATTGCATTTTCGACCTATTTCGGTAGAAGCGGTGGTCTTACTATCAAAGAGTAGAGAGCTTGAGTCATGTTATTTCACACCGGTCAGTTCACAGCCTCTGATGAACTCAAAACCCAAATTCGGATTATCTGGGTCACAGGCTGAATATCTTATCACTTTACTATCGAGGCCACAATTATCTTTTCCAAGTTCCACTTTTCAAGACAAGGTGCGTAAATTTAATTTTGTGTTTATCTTACGATGTAGTTTATGCCGTATCCTAATAAAAAAATACTTAACAGCCTTACTATCATTTCCAGACGATCCTTCGACCGTAATCTCCCCCCATATTCAGCGAAATATGGAAGGTCTCCCCATCAATCAGTAAGTAATGTTTAATTTCGTGATTCAACGAAGCCCTCGGTGCTCGAGAGAGCCCCTCCGCAGGTCGATTGTTCGTAGAAAATTTCCCAAAAAAGGTTACAATTGATTGCTGAGTGGCAAGTACGCATCGAGCCACTCAACCGACACGTGGCACGTGTTTCGAAGGCCCTTTAGTCGCATGTGCGGCTTCGGTTTCCTTACAAGCCAGCAAGCCGCACATTGCACACGATAATCAACTTTCCTTGAGCATGGGGTTCTGCATGGCTAGGCGGTTATGACGCAACCACCTTTGATTTTTATAGGCTTTTCCGTTTTACCATAGAATCCCTGAAAGCTTCGCCAATTGCAAACAATGGGATATTTTTTTGTAGCTAGGCGCAGGAAAAATCGATACAATGTCTGCTAGGTGAATGAAATTTCACCACTTTGACCAATGTAAATTATTTCTTTTTGGAGACGTTCTACTAAATATTAGGCATTATGAGAACTATAGGGATATTTACCAAATTTAGATGGCACTACTCCAATTATAAGACCCGTTGTAGAAAAACAAAATAAGAATATATTGCGTTGAGCACATATTTGATAGGTTCATCTCACTGTTCACTCGTTTGAAGAGGATTCTTCTCCGTCTATTAAGCCGGTTTTGTTGGGGCGTGACACACTACTTCTGCTGTTGCACTTTAATTCATAGTCCCAACAAACGCTCTAAGCCGCGTCCGCCGTTAGAGTGGCGTACGGTGGTTAAACCAAGACTGCAGTTCAGCAGAAGACGTCCAGTGCCTGATTGCAACATGGACAAGGTTTGGACTTGCGCAGATTCAACTCGGTACACTACCAATGAAATTCTTTGATAAAAAGATATTCGAATTTACCAAAATTTTCAATTTTTGAAGGATTGTTATAAATTATATGCATTTGAAAAAAAAGAGGATAAGTGTGAGTAGAACTTGCACCTTGAGGGTTCCGTATCATTATATTAGCTTATCTTACCAAGTTAATAAGTAGTTACCATTTAAATTGAATCATTTATCACGTAATAAGTCTATCTTTTTGACTTTTATATATAAAAAATATTCTCCCATACATCGATATACGTCACTCAAAAAAAGGATCAAAATTATTCAATCCTATAAGAAGAAGTAGAATTATTAAAAAGGAGAAAAAGAAGACATATTCTTCCTTTTCATCTTTTGTTCTAAGTTCACTGTCATTGAAAGCCATTAACTCCCAGAAATACATACACAATGGACCACTCAATCTCTTGCCTCAAGCCAAAGATCATGAATTACTAGATGGGACACTCGTGACGTAGTCCCTTATCTTTTTTCGACCTTGGTCCCCTTAGCCCACCGACCTTGCAGATTTTGCTAAAAGTGGATAGTAATAAAGGGTTCACGCGTGAGAGAAAGACAAAAATTTAGGGGGAGGCGGAACGAAAATTAAAATAACGTTTCACCACCCAGAGCAGCGCACACGTTCGAATACGTTTGGCCCGCCTTTAAAAATGTACAGTGAAAAAATGTAAGCAGCCCGCATCTGTATATATGCTCTGAGTGTGCTACCTTCCTGTTCCCCATTCTCAATTCAGGATTTCCCTATGCTGGAACATTGCCTGCGGACGGCACTAACACCATGCATGCAGAGGCACACAGCGAGCCTAACAGATTGGCCCGCCTTTAAAAATGCGTGATAAAAAACGCTGCATTTTATTGCCTACACTGTAAGTGCTGTAGATGAGAATTTTTGGCTGCCTATTCTCATCTCTTTCGTTCTTATTGGAATTTAGATAAGGCATAGGAAGCAGTAGTTCTTTGCTACTTTCTCGAATAGAAAAATTTTTCCCAGGCAGTTTTAGAACTTGCATATGGGTTAGAGCTTTAAGCTTGTATAGAGAGTGTCCCATCTAGTAATTCATGATCCTTGCCTCAAGCGTCCGCTAATTTGCCAACCTACTACCTGAGATAGACAGAGAAGATATGTAGAATTTATATAGCGCTGACTATTTTTATCACATTACACGGATGGGTCGATTTTGCGGATTTTTTGAATGCAGAATTGCTGACAGAATGCTGACAAAAGTATTTGAATTGAAATATTTGTGGAACAAACATTTATAAAATATTTGCATTAAACTCAATGAATATTGATTGAAATTATTGTTATTAGCATAAAAATGCTTTTAAAGCTTTATCCTTGCTAGGTTACCAATATTTACCAGAATTTATGATTGATAAATTTTAAGTCGTGAAAACGTAGAAAGATATTCATATTGTTACTAACTGTGATTGATTCAACAATTATTGTGTTTTAATTAAAGAATTTCGAAATGAAATTAGCACACCAAATTTGAAAGGTTCCTGGAAATATTTAGGTTTATTGGAATTGACTGAAAGTGAAGAACAAAATCTTTAATATTTTAAAGGTAATTGTTCAGCGATTTCTCTGGCGATTGATTTAATTTGTGATTTGTTTTTTAAACTATTTTAAAACGTTTGGTTTAGTATTTCGAGAGCAGTATTTTGTTTCGTGTAAAAGCATACGAGGTTCGTGTAAAAGCATACGATAGGTAAATTTTTAAAATATATGATTAAATTGTTTTTATTATAAAGTTAAATAAGGTACATAAAGAATGAAATGGACTCTTTTATCGTGCCAGGGTGTCATAATACGCAAGAGACGAAGAAAGTAGACTGTGTCGTACGGAAGTTATCATAAATTGTTCTGTGTTAAAGAAGTTTCTGATCATTGTATATTTGTAACATTAGCTCATTGTATATCTGTAACATTAGCTTCAATTTTACTTTAGTTTAAAACTTGCCACGTCAGCTGTGACAGCGTTTGCAGTTGATTCGTACGTTTGTAATCACAAACAAATATTATTTTTATATGATATAACTACAAATAAACAATTTTCAGATTTGTTCTTTTATTTGTGATGTGATACCTTGCTTCTTGCCAAATTTCACGATTCTAGGTCAACGGGAACTACCTCATAAACTATGATTTATTTGGGATCATAGACCTAGGTAAGTATTTGATATTAATTTCAATTTTATACGCTCTACTAAGAAAAAGAGTCTTGACAGACAGACGGACAAAGAAGTGATCCCATAAGGGTTCCTTTTTACCTTTTACGTACGGATCCCTAAAAATTAACAAAAGAGGATCACAAACATGCATGCAAGGTAGACCGCTCAATATCCTATCTTTGACAATTTACTGCCTGAGAGGACATTACATAGACGGGTCGATTCCGCAGGTTTTTTGAAAGCGAACTTATAAATTTTATGTAATGAATTTTGTTTTAATTAAAGCAATTCCATGTAAAAGCAAACTTTTAAATCTAGGATGATACAGTGCCAAATTTGTGTAATTAGCCCATCAAATAAAAACTTCCAGGAATTCTTTATTCACTTGACTGAAAGTGACGAGCAAAATCCTTAATATTGTGTAGCGGTTTATTTGGCGATTGATTTAATTTGTGATTTGCTTTGTAAACTATTTTAAAACGTTTGATTTAGCATAGACAAGTTTCTAAAATATGTATATACAATTTTAAAATGATTTGATGAATTTATTTTTATTATAGAGTTAAATAAAGGACATAAAGGAAGAAATGGGCTCTTGAATCGTACGAGGATACCCTAATGCGTAAGAAATGAAGAAACCAGGCTATGTCGCGCGGAAATTAATATAAATTTTTCTGTATTAATAATAAAGTAATTAATAATTAATTTATTAGTGCCCATTTGATAGTTCTCAGAAAAATATCTTTAAATTCAATTCAGCGCTCTAAAATATCTCTGACATTAAAGAACGTTAATTTGAGGTTCTTTTTATGAGCTGTCACCACCTGAGAGCGAACAAAAATTGCACCGTCCGCTTATATGGGAAATCGTGTATATGAGCGACCCATTGAATATGAATGCTGTGAAAAGGACTAACAAGTGCGGGTAAATTCGCGTCTTGAAAGTTCTGTACTGATATACCGTAAAGTATTTATTTATTTATTAATCGCTTAATACAAGCTGCTGACAATAAGTTTACCTAAATATTAGAATCAATTAAAAACTAATAATAAATTAAAAATGAGAATGGAACGGGCAAATTTAGGATAAACTGTTAAGGTCATTCATGAGAGATGATTTACTTAGAAGGAAGTCAAAAGAAGGATGGGAGTTGGCTTTCCGAAGCATTCAGGTGAGAGGCTCAGAAAAATCCATAATTGGTGCGGTGATAAACAGGGTGAAAGAGAGGAGTCGAACGGGGATTACGAAGGTTGGTGTAGATGGAGACCGCTGAAAGAAAGACGGACAGTCAATCTCACCAACAAGCAGCTGATGAATGAAGGTAATATTAGCAAGGTCTCGCCGCTTCCACAGGAGCTGCAAGTTGATCAGCAAGAGGCGGTTTTCGTAGGGGGAATGTTTTGAAGGTCAGACCAGGGAAAGTCACGTAAAGCGAAGCGAAGGAACCTACGCTAGACAGCCTCAATCGTATTGATTCGATTGGATTGAAATGGTGACCATACTAGGCAAGCATATTCAAGGAGAGGCCTGACGAAGATAACAAAGAGGGATTTGGCTACGTAGGGATCAAGGTACTTACAGTTGCTTTATAATTATTTATATATTAAATATGAATTATAAAAACGAAATTAAGCTTGTCTCGTAATAATTTTAGTTTACTATATAAATAGATTTCACATATGTAGAATTATAAATTAATTATTTTTAGGTTTTTTCCTTTCTTTATGCAATGAGACTCTAAGCTTTACTATTTGACATTAATTTATATTAATTATACTTCTAAATAAAACGAGGCTTGATGAACAGCATAATTGTGTTATAAGGATTAATTTTTTTTATTGCGAAGTATACTCCGCGACAAAATGATGACCCACCCATAAATTTTGCCTGTTTCTTGAAAAGCAGCAGGTACAGACATAAATTTTATTGCCTGTTGTAAAGACAACAGAAACAGGTAACATTTATGGGTGGGTCATTATTTTCTTGCGGAGTGTATGTAGCCCTCAAAATTCCATTACATTAATAACTGGGTCTGATGCCAAGTTTAACTTTTCATTTTTTTATTGAGAGATAATCTGAATTGAAGTAACTGATAACAATTATATGTATAGTATTACATAAATGCCACATTTTTAGCATGCAAAAATCCTCTGATTATGAATATTTTATTAGTTTATTTCAATAATTCGAAATGAATACTAAATTTATACGAGTATTTAGATATGCGTTGTTTCTAAATACCTCCTGGTTTCTTTGTATCATAAAATCGATAAGTTTTTACCATTTTTATTATTCAGCTGCTTCTCCAATTCATTCTACAGGTTTTCTCTAGGGTTTAATTGCGGAGACTGTCCAGTCTTGTCCAGAAGAGTGACGTTATTATTTTCAAAACACTATTTCGTCATTTTCGAAGTATATTTAATTTGTGGCAAGTTATCTTCAAAAGTACTACATTTTGAAATATTTTTGTATATTCCTCTGGCGTGAGTTTTTTTGCATCCAAAATAATGCACTCATATCATGACACATCCCCACAGCATAATGTTTCCTCTATCGTGCTTTACTGTTTTTTCGTCTATTATTTTATAGTAGAATCCTTTTTTCATTGAAACAATATCTACTTCATCCCATGATTTCTTCATAAAAAGAAACAGTTTCCATTCAATATATTAAGAAATTGAAAAACAATGCGTCTTACCGTACATTTTCAATATTATTTCAGAAATAAGTTAATATAATATTAATCTATCTATTTTTTCACTCAAATTACTGATCACTTCAGATTCTGCAGAAATTAACGGGGATATTAATAATTATATGCATGTTTCGATCTTCTCAAGTCACGAGTCATAGTAAAAAACCAGAGGGTATTAACACATTTAACCGGCGTGAACCACTGTTGGTTCATAGGCATTACATTCATTTGGCGAGGTAATCCACCGGTGATCTATATCTAACTTGTTCCGTCTGGCGGCGTGGCGTAAACAAGCATGGCTAGAAGAATAAACAACTTATCACCTCGTGTACACCGATCAGAGAGACTTCGAAAAAGTACGCGCGTTTAAACGTGTTAAAGTAGTTTACAGCTACCATATAGAAAACGAAAAACACTTGTGTATTCCTTAAATAAGTAGAATAATTTTTGATAATGAATCTTGCTTAAAATAAGTAAGTTTCAAAAAATGAGCGGAGTGTTTCCATCGAGACAACGACTGATCTCGAAGAAGACACAAGTGCTTTTCGCTCTCTTCAAATTTAATTACCTTCCTCCAAATGTAACATGAATAGTCATACCCGTAGTTTATAGCATTTTTGAACCATTGATTATTTACACTTAAGAAACTAATAGTTAATCGCACCTATTATTTTTTCCACCGTTGTATATGTATTCATATACTCGTATTCAGGGTTGGAAAAAACTCGTGTGCATATTTCGGCTTTTTTAGATATAAAGAGCCTTCCAATAGGGACTCTCGAACTTTGACAGTTGATAGCTGCCATATTGTTGAAGCTGTCAAATTGGCTGTGAATTATTCAGTCTGTTTTGCCAAATCATCATGGACGGATATAGGAGTTCAACAACACGTGCAAATGATAAAATTATTTTAACAAAATGGGTGTTCTGTTCTTGCAACTTTCCGCGCGCTTCGCTCAGGCCATCACCCTCAGCGAGCGCTATAGGTCAATAATTACCAATTTCTTTTGACCTGAATTGGATGATACGGACACACACAACATGTGGTTTCAATAGGACGGCGCTACGTGCCACACAGCTCATGTCACATTGGACATTCTGCACGAGCGGTGTGAGGGCATGGTCATCCTCACGTAGAGGTGATGTGAACTGGCCACCGAGATCGTACGATTTGACCCCGTTAGACTTTTTCTTATAGAATATTCTTAAGTCGCAGGTATACCATATGCTAATAACCAGAAACCAGAGCGGCCCTCAAATCCAACATAACCCGTCGGTTATCGGTCAAATTCAGCCTGATTTATGCGTCAGAGTCATGGAAAATTGGACATTTCGGATTCGCGCCACCCAGAGAAGCCGCGACGGACATTTGAACGATGTTATATTCCGTACCTAATGGCATCGATAGGCCTTTCAAACAAATAAAACTTGTCGATGATATCTCACACACATTTTGTTTCATTTAAATTTAAAGATAGGAAGTGCTTAATGAAAGATCCTTTATTATATTAAAATATACATACGTACCATACATAACTTATGTTATTAATGTTATATCATTCATAAAATAAAAAAATTTGATGATTTAACCCTGGTTGGTTGGTATAAGTGGCGAGCCCGAACAGACTGGTCAGGATCCAATTAGCGCTGGGTGCGCCGTTTTGAGACCACAAATCCCCTACGAATATAACATGGTTATTAAAGAGACGAGTTACAGATTCATTGGATCAGAGCCAGCCCGTGGAGTTCAGAAAGAGAACTAGCTCTCCGATCCTGAACGAGGGTATGTCGCTAATGTTGCTTAAGAAGTGCCTGCCCAACGCCCGGTGTCTAGCCGCTGCTAGTGCCGGGCAACTGCACAGGAAGTGAGAAAGAGTCTCTTTCTCAGCAGGATCCTTGCAACTGCGACAGTGGCTGTTATATGGGATCCCCAGTTTAGCTGCGTGCTCCCCTACGTGCCAGTGGCCAGTGTGTACCGCCACTACTCTGGCAATGTCCACGCGGGATCGCTTGAGAAGCTCCAGCGTTCTTCGATTTAACCCTAATTTTATATTTGTGTCTAGGGTTTTAAAGTTTCAGGTCTTCAAGATTTTAAAATAAATATTTTCCAGGTGCAGTTGCCTTTTTAAACAATTTTTAGCCTTCAACGAGTCAGTGTTAAAATGTATACATACATACGAGCATATGCAAAACCATATTGTACATTAAGAATTATTTAAGAAAAACTGAGTAATCAGCTGCTTCTGACTATGTTAATCTATATGTTTGTCTTAAAAATAAGTAACGAGAAAAGAAAGTTCATAAACTAAAAACCAACTACGACTAAAATCATTCTTGAAAAAAAAAAACAGAAAATATGGAAAATCACGACCTTTTAATTAATGACAAGAATGATTATATTTTTAATTTGAGTTATTTTTTGGAGTATGTAGGTCAAAGCCTTTAATTTAATATTAAATACGATAAGTTTGATTTACGATTAAATCTTTAACCATAATAACGCAATGAGAAAGAAGCCAGAGAGTTTTAGTTTTTCTTTTAGCATTCCACGTAGTGGAAAAATTTGTATAATTTTAATCGTATTAACTCGACTAAAATTAAGGGTGTAAGCAAAGGGAGGAATTAAAGCAAGGTTTATATATAAAAACTTTGCTTAAAAAGCCGCATCAAACTTCGCAAAAAAACAAATTTTATATACAGAGAGTTCTGTAGGAAATGGATAACTAATTATTTCGATCGACGTCGAGCTGGATGGATTTCTTCCTTTCTTTTATGCTATTCTATTATTATATACACGAAACTAATGGAAATAAATACACTTATAATTTATTTTAAAGCCTTTAAGCAAACATTTCGAACATAGTTCACCGAAATCTATCAATTAAACCCACTGACGTGGACTTTTTTAAACTCAACCATGATAAAATGAAAGGTTTATTTGTAGTTATAATATTTTTGTGTATTAATTTAGTAGTACCCATTGATTATGATCCTATTGAAGAGACTCTACAATCCATTGGTAATCAATTGGTTCAAGAAGATGAAAATAGCTACGAAACTGAGAATATTTTCCCGCGAAGTCTGAACATAGAATGCCTTCAGAGTGCTATATCAGATTTAAAAGATACTACAAAAAAACTGCAAGAGGAAATCAACGAATTGGAGCGATACATCTGTTCGGAATCTCCTGCTACTGAGCCTCCTCCTCCAGGACCAGAGAATTGTGAGCCTGAAAAAGACAGTTCGTTAAATTCGACTATAATGGAAGTTCCATTACCCATGGAAGCTTATGGTTACGCAAATGCAAACGAAACTACATCCAAAGGGTGCGAATGCAACGAAAATGATAAGTTAAAAACTTGGGATAAACAGATCACCGTATGCAAGGAAATTTTACATAACAACAATAAAAATCTTATGGAAATGATTTCGGATCTCTATCCAGAAGGACACAAGAGGACTATAAAAATAAAAACTCAATATCGAAAAGGCAAATCGAATTATGGAAAGAGGAGTGGTACGGTATGGTCTGAGTGGACAAATTGGTCGCGTAAGTTTTTACTTTTTAATTATATTCAGTTTTATTTTATTTATTTTATTCATTCATACAGCTTGCAGTGTATCATGTGGAGCAGGGCAGCAGGTACGTTTTAGAAAGTGCATAGGAGCGGGCTGTAATGTTGATGTAGAGCTGAATGAGCGTCAATGTTTTCAACCTATGTGTGCGCCGATTTTCCACAAAACATTAAGCAACTTTCAGTCCACATTTGAGCAGCCTTGAAAACAGAATTGGAATTGCGATAAAATTTCTAACAAACGAAAAGTTAGTCACATATCGAGAATAATATTTTAAGATCTATAATTTTCAAATATTCTCGAAACTAGAATATAATAGAATAGATATATTATTTCAAAAGATACAAATATGAACATGATATGATGGTTTTAGAAGGCTTACAGAAATTATTTTCGATTCTTACTACTGAAATTTTGTAACGAAAACCCATTGTGTTATACTATAATAGTTCTTAATATAAGAATTAAAATTTAAATCTACTTACTACTCCTACTACTATTACAATCTATGATGGCGTTTTGAAACTAAAGAATAACTTTTAAATATCATTCCTGTACGTTTATTAAATTTCGCGATTATAAGCTATACTTCTCCCTTTAACGATCAAACATTTTCGGTTTCGGGTATCATTATGATGCATTTTCGATATTTTCTGATCCACACATTTTTGTACATCAGGCTAGATCAGGGAAATTGGTAATAGCTACGTTTTACTCGGCATTACCTCAGAGCCATCAAAGGCAGTTTCCTAAATAACTATTTGTAATCCTTAATTTTTTATCTTCTGAAATTTTCTTAAGGATTTCAAAATAAATAAATTCATTTAAGTTTCGAAAGATGTAGTTGTTTCAATTATTTTTACCCTAAAATTCAACATTAAATCGACTTATCTCAGCTCGGCCTATATTGAGATAAACTTTGAAGAGTTGGCTTATACAATGGGAGTCAAAAGTGAGTGTACACCACACAACCACATCGGATACAATCAAAAAGTTACCTTTAATGTCGTTGGATAGTGACTTTTTAGTTAATCGCACTAAGTGGGGTTTATGACCCGCAAAATAAATTTGTATATATGTGGGAGATAGTGATAAATTGACCAAAATTATGTTTTAATTTCGGCTAATGATTCTATATTGATTTCACCATTTATTCACAAAATAGGTAAATAAGTTTCCACAAGGTAAGCAAGTAAGTTCTCACATTAGATACAATTCCGTTCGAAAAAATAACAGTGCTCACTGAAACATTGCTTACTTCGTTCCTGGATTTGTATATAAAGGGTGTTTCAAATTGCGCGGTTTTTTTAAAGAATAAATAAAATATAGATGGCGCACTGAATTCGTCTGGGTATTTTGACATTTAAGAAGTGTGATGTATGACATTTATAAAAATGGTTCCGTACACGATGCAACAACGCGTTCAAATTGTTGAATTATTTTATGAAAATCAGCGTTCTGTGAAGTGTTTTTAGAAAATTGCGTGATTTTATGGTTTACATAATCGTTTATCTGAAAGCACTATTGGTCGAATTATTCAAAAATTTCAAGAGACCGGTTCGAACAGTCGTAGCGGTTGTTGGTGTAATTGGATCTTACTTCTTCGAAAATGCTGCTGGTGAAGCTGGTGATCGATATCGTCGGATGATAATCGAATTTATGTGGCCTAAATTAATAAATATTGATCTAGATGATATTTGGTTTCAACAGGATGAAGCTACACTTTCAAATATTCACAAATTTCCTGGATGTGTAATCTCAAGAAACGGTGATGTTAATTGGCCACCAAGATCATGTGATTTGACACCGTTGCACTATTTCCTTTGGAGTTATGTGAAAAGTCAGGTTTATAAAAACAATCCACAATCGATTCCTGCGTTGAAAATTGTAATTATTCGTATCATTGAATGAGAGTTGAGATAGAGCCTCAGTTATGTCAAAATGACAGATATTATTTTTCACATATAAATATCATAAGTGATACTTCAATTACCAATAAAAAGTTTTTGAAAATAAAGGCAAATTATGTTTTATTCATTCTAAAAAAAACTCGCAATTTGAACCATATACCCATATACCATATAACCCTATATAATCTACAGTGTGGTCAGGTCATTATAACCACATTGATATTTTTATATTTCATAAATTGGGGGCAATTTTATCATTGTTTAAATAGAATTTCTGTAGTATGTATGTATATCACTAAAAAGACGAAAAAGTCTACTTTAAAAATTTATTGTTATTATTTAAAAAAATTTAAAATTTGGTTCTTCTATTCTGTTGTCTGATGCAGTTTTCGATGCTCGTGTTTATTTTTCCTGTATCCTGCCATATTTCAAGGATATTTTGAACAAGGTTTTTTATGGAAGAATTGTGTGATTTATAGACTAGGGATTTCAAAATGTACCAAACGTTTTCTATAGTGTTTAGGTCGGGGGAATTTCCTGGCCAAGAAAGGACAGGAATGTGATTTTTGGACATAAAACTTTTACAGATTTAGCTGTATGACACGGTGCACTGTCCTGCTGGAAGATCCACCCTTTTTATCTGAGTCCTTTCGTGGCGATGTAAGGTAATATGATATTCTTTAGGACCTACTACTGGTTCTAGTGCATTGTATCATCTAATTTATAGAGGGAGTCTAAGCCCAAAAACACCATTTCAAGGAATGTTTCAACCTTTCTTAGATTTCATCGCTGAAAACAATATGGGAAACAATAAAAATTTCGTTGTTTAAATAAATATGCCGTTTAAAAGAGGAGAGCTTATATTTAAAGGACTTGTTTTGTTCCAGTTATCCGCCGATGAGCTTTAGCGAAGGATGGTTTCGCTTTTTTTATTTGTGGAGTCAGTCTAGGCTTTTTTGTGGGTTACCGACATTTTAAATTCGCCTCATTGCAACGACGTCTGAGCGTACGCTCTGAAAACTCGATTCCTTTGATTCTTAGAATATTGCGGATTTTCCTTAATGGTAGAAAGCGATTCGCGGCAACTGTTCTAATTATTCCTCGGTCACCCAAAAGTCGCCGACCGACGTGAAAGAATTACCTGGTATTTACTATCCCGGTATTTCTTTCCCAATTTAAATACACTGTAATGGCTAACGCCATCTAACCTAGTGATTTTCTGAAGAGAATGTCTTTTGCCTTTAATTAATGCCTAAATAGTTGAAATTTTTTTCTGATAACAAATTTGTCAAAAATTTACTTACCCACAAACAGACAGACAACATTAAAAATGGTCTTTTCGTATTCTCTTTACCTTTCTACATTACCCCCAATCAGTCTTTGGCAAATATTTTCTATGTACAGACACGGTTTCTACAGTTTTAGTATGTATTATAGTAATGGATTAATCCTAGTCAGGACTTTCAGGGAAGTTATATTCATACTTCATTCATATTTCAGAGCTTGTTATGTTTACTTTCAAATTTTAGAATCGATTATTCCTTTGATGAAGAAATGGATTTTAGATGAATACAAACATCAAAGAGACTTTAGCTCTCAGTGTAATGAACGCACGCTGATTCGAGGTATTGATCCCCATCTAGAACTTCCGCAAGACATGCAATACTCTTCAGAATTTGCAGGTGATGTTCCATATAAAATCTTGGTGGGCCAATTACACAAATTTGGCGCTGTTCAAATATTTTTATAAGAATAGATAGCCATACATAAATTTCCATATATCTTCATTCGTCCCTTTCAGGCAGTAAGCTGTGGGAAGACGCTTGAGATTGAGCTGCCCGTCTCTTTATATTCGTACCTTTGGTTACATCTAGTTAATTTTTTCAAATATTAATTGATTTTGTTATATATCGATAACGGAACGAAATTAATTTTTTTAATTCCTTTACCAGTGTTTAGCACAGTAAAGTGCTTCGTAACCCGTCTATAAATCGAGGTCAAGTTAACCTTTAAATCAATTAGTATTAAAATTAAAGAAACGTAAAGAGCGAATAAATAAAATCTGGCAGCCCGATTAAAATATCAAAACAATACACAATACAAGTCAACCTTATTTATTTACTTCAATACTAAATCACCCGGCAAATTGACGTATTCACACATTTATCACTTGTATAAATGTGTTTGAACGTCGTCCGGATGACAATTTGACAGTTGACGCACGTGGTGAATAGGTCTTGTGGCTAGAGCGATATATTTTTTTTCTGTCGAGTTATTCTTTAAAGTTTGTTGAAAAAAATACAATTTATCTTGTGAATTGCATTGCATTGTACTAAAAAGCCTATGTAAAATGGGAATCCATTGGAAGGACATCGATCTGTATCCAGTTGAACTGGAATTTTCTGTATTTTCCCCGGAAGACATTAAGAAAATGAGCGTGGTTCAGGTTATAAGTGGCCTAACATTTGATTCCCTTGGTCGACCGCTTCGCGGTGGATTGTACGATACTCGCATGGGTTGCTTTGGGAAATCGATGGATCCCTGCGAGACGTGCTTTCTCTCCAACTTCTGTTCAGGTCATATTGGTCATATAGAGCTCAACGCACTCTTGTACAACCCGTTCTTCCTTAAGCTTGTCCATGACATCCTCAAAATCTCTTGCATGAATTGCCACAAGTTACAGATTCCGGGTGAGTTTCCAAATTTTTTTTTTTAATGATAAATCTTATAGTTAAGCATCTCTTTTAGAACATGTCGTTGACATCGTTACCCTTCAGTTGCATCTAGTAGATGCAGGCTACATAATTGAGGCTCAGGAGCTGGAGATGTTCAAATCCCGAACTCTTTATGAAAACGTCTCAAGTACTAATGTTCAGACAGAAAATGGACAATTTCAGCACCCAAAGTTAACTGAGATGCGTGAACTATTGCAGAAAGGTATAAAATAACATTTAAGAGGTGAAGGTAATACTTCTATAACATGGTAGATAGGTTTCTAAAAAATGCCGTGATGTGGGAAATCGTATTATAGGAGACAAGGCGCCAGTACAAAATATAAGGATGCGTTCCGAAAATGTTTGAAAGTTCGTAAACACAAATAAAAATCGACCATATGAGAATTACAAAATGTAATATGTAATGTAAAATAATTTTATGCATTCCATTAACAGAGCACTTAAAACAGAAGGTACATATTGAATTATGCAATGAAGCAGCATGCAGTCAATTTAAAATTTTTCACAAATCGTGCAATACTGCATTTTTGCTACTGAATTTAACATTTTATTAATATCTTATTTTCATTGAGTCAAAGGTTGTTTTAGACCTTAATTTAAAAAAATATCAGTTTGAGGTAATGCGGATGGATAGTGCAAAATGAAATTTTATAACAGTGTTATAAGAGGGTCACCGGAATGTTCTCTTCGTGTAGAGTGAAACCGTGTTATAGGAGGGTTACCTATATTAGATATATGCTTTCAAATGCATTCTGCTTGTAGCATTTTTGATTCCTTGTATTCTTTACATTTATTTATTTATTTATTTATTTAGCCAATGGCTTTGCTCTGACTACAAAAAAAAATCCAATTAATAAATATATAATATAATAACATAAAAGTTCAGAAATCTAGGACATATTTATGAAGGTACAATTTTTTACATCCCAAATAATACAATTAAAATCAAACAATTAAGAAAATGCATCATTGGAATTTATAAGAGCATTAAAAGTTCATGGTTCCATAATTGGTTGGATAAGTATCGTTATGGAAGAAGTACAAGTTTCAGAGATTATAAGATTTTATGTTAATGTTCATTGGTGACTATAATAATTCAGGACAATATTTGAGTACAATAATTTATGTATAAAAACAGTTTTAGAAATCTTGCAACAACACTTCAGTGATTGTACATTTGTTAATTTAAGTTGCAATCGCAATAAAGCGGTAATTCAAGCCCCTTAATATCTTAAGGACCGATTCCGCGCTAGCGCGGAAAATTTGAATCAACCGACGATGCCTAGTCTTAAGGTAACGCGGATCTGTAAAACGGTCAAATTCAAAAACAGGTCTTGGGCAAATTTAAGCGTATTTTTTTGCGAAAATAAATGAACTCTATTAAAAAAGGGTTTCTTTAATTTTCATGGTTGATTTCATATCTTAGCTGTTTTTTCTCATTCGCATGAAATAATCTTTATAATAAATGAAATTTTTTGAATTTTCCGGACGGGTTGGTTGCATAGTGAATTCGGGAATAATATTGCAAAATGCCTAGGGACATTGAGATCTGCGATAGTGATTCCTATGTATTTTTGTTTTTTGAATACATTAAAATTGATTCATAAATAAAAGAGTTAAAGAGATTTCTCAAAAAATGTATTAGCGGTCTTTAAGGTGTTAAAAGAAACGAAGAAAACATGTTTGTATTGATTCAATTGTAGATATATGAACGGAATAAGGTGGAGACTATATCAAAGTAGCATATTCTGAGATTGATCGGACAAGTCCTACATACAAAGATTTCAAAACAAAAGAGTCTGCAATTTCCCTGAACCAACGTTTAAAAAAGCCCAGAAGAGAATTACTTTTGGTACCAAATCAATATGAAGTTTGAAGTCAAGTTTGCTGTCAAGTATAAGTCCTAGGTTAGAAATATGTTTAGAATATCATAAAATTAAGTTAGATAAATAGTAACTTAGGTACTATTACTTCAACATTTAAAAACAAACAATTATTTTTATTTTTATTGTTATTTTTATTTTCGTTTTTCTTTTTATTTTTATTTTTGTTTTTATTTTCATTTCGTTTTTATTTTTATTATTATTATATAAGTTTAAACTACAAAATACAGCTTACAATTAGAAATTCAGCCTAATAAAATCTCTAACCGATGACTTAAATGACATTCTCTGCCAACATAAAACTCAAAAGCTCTGGCGAAATGATATTATGATGATTATGATGAGTATTATAGCACAGACTATTTCTAATGGACATAATTTGATGCAGTTTTCTCCTAGCTATAAGAGATTCAAGTCCCAAGCAAAGGCATCTGGTTTTATAAGATGGAAAGGGGCACAGCCAATTAATTTAGCGTACAGAGAACAAACCTGGTAAACCTTTTTTGAACGCATTAAATGCGGATGATAACGTTCTACTTGGGGTTCCAAATAACCGATGTGAATTCAAGAATCGATCTAACCAAAGACACGAACAAGAATACAAGAGTAAATGGATCTGAGAAAGTCATAGAGTGCTTAGCTTTCGCAATTATATGTTCGTAATGGTGGTGAAATGATAAAGGGCTATCAAAAAAAGCATCTAATTGGCTACAAGATCCTCGGCTTTAACACCATCCAATAACATAACCTGAGGAAGACCAAATGACTTTCCTAAGGTATTAACTTGCGACCAGAATGCACGACTGTCCGATTTTATATTACATTTAATTGAAAATAAATATTTCCTATAAAGGTAATGATGTAGGGTTGACACCTCGCGTCTAAGTCTTTTATAATTACTTTCATAAGACATATTCTGCTGCCTGTAAGCTTTAAATGAAATGTCTCATTCTTGGCATTTTTCAAACGCACGAGGCTTTTAGTAAACCATTTAGGATGAGAGCCCTTTACGTGTTTTTTCTTTGGAAGCTGCGAGCGAATGCCCCCTCTAAGCAATTTAAGAAACTACAAATACAATTTTAAATACAAAGTAGGTAAATGATGAGAATCAGTTTTAAGTACCAAGTACAACCAACAAATAACAAGTCGAAAATGACATGATGCCCGATTTAACAGCGATGAATACACCACCTCTCCTGGAAGGATTTGTAGCATCTAGATCTCGATCACAGCTATAGACATAAGGTTTTTGATGACACAATAGATTGGGCCATCGACGTCTCAGTAAGAACGACAAAATCGAAGTCATTCTCTATAACTAAGCAATAAAATTAATTCAATTTAGAGCGCATACCGGAAGCATTCAAGTAGTAGATAGATAAAAGAAGGGAGAAGTTGAATCATATTTAATTACATTTATTTTTGCTCTATTTTGTTGCTAATTATGGTCACACCATTTCATAAAATGATTTTGATTTTCCTGCAATAAAGAGAGAGACATTTATTTGGACAAGCACATTCTCTAAATATTTTTGTATTATATATATATATATAATGTAAATAAAAATCTTGGAATGTTGAATAACATCTGTGATGTAATTAATAACAATTAACAATGGACCGAGATACCTTGGCGTACATCAAATGTGACTTACACTGTGCTAGACAGAACAGATCCAGAAAGAATTTATTCCGTTCGATTGATAAGATACATTCGAGCCATGTGGTGAAGCTCGCAAAGAGGATGCAGTCTATTCAGCAAGAAAAGAACCGCATCATTTGTTTCCTTGCTGAGGAAATATTTATTTCTAATTTTTTTTTTTACATACAAGTACATTGAAAATATTACGATGTAACCAATTAATAAATTGTGTAGTCCCCGCCGTTACCGAGAATGGCGTCGAATTTTCTGGGCATGCTTTCGATGATTCGCACATGTAAGCTCCTTGAGATTGTACACAGACGCCTGGGGATTCAGATGCCCAGTCCAAGGTTTTTATGTTATTTTCTGTTTTCTAAATCCTGCACAGTTGACTTCGATGTTTGGGATGTGACCGTTCGGTCCAGTCATCTCTGATTTTAGGAGACCCCGTTGATAAATTATGACCATCTTCTTATCTTCCAAATTCTCGGTAAGGAGCTCTAATATACGCAGCCCGCGGAAATTCAAAATTCGCAATACTTTTTGAACAGACCTCGCATGTACTTGAAAATAGGGACCTTAGTCAAGGGAATGAGAACTTCTACCTTGTGTATTTCTTTTGTTTTTCTTATCGCTTTCAACTAAATTTTACGCCTTAAAAATCTATAATGTATTCTTCTTCAGGCTATTGTGAGGTTTATTTTTAACGATGAAGAAGGTTATAGAGTCTGTAGTGCCTTGTGTAAGCCCACTAAGATGGGATTTTCAAAAATGTATTTCCTAAGGGAGTAAAATGGGGCATGAACGTTGGAACGTATGGAAGTTAGAGACGTGCTATTCGGTATTTAGATTATTGGTTTGAAGTTACATTATTTTTCATTTCACTTAGTACTACAGATTTTTGGCCTTTCGACGGGGCAACTCGGGAAATCATTCGCTAATTTGGATCCCCTCCAACAGCACTTTCTTCAGTTTTGTACTTCTACATCAAACCATACCATTTTCATACACGATCAAGAAGTCTATCCTGTAGATTTGCTAAATTGCGTAATAAAATCATTAGAAATGAAGGAACCCCATGTCCCATTGATTAATCACTACCATTTTGATACACGGCTTAGAAATACATCTTGAATATACACGCATCGTTAATACGGATGTCCGACATGGAAAAGCATGCTTTGGTATTCTAAAAGTTTTCAAAATTGTAAAAAAATAGATTACATTTTTCCTCAGGACTGATTTTTTGACAATGGGGATCTCTTTCAATTGTTACTGCCGTAGTTGCAAGGATCCAGCTGAGAAGGAGCCTTTTTCTCATATCCTATACAACTGCCCGACGCTAGCAGGGCTAGCAAGTACAGAACTTTAAGCAAATAATCTATCGAAAGGGTGGGGGGAGAGAGGGGATCTATCTTAATCAAATATAGGGGAGTTAGTTCACTTTTTGAACTCCACAGGCTGGCTCTCTTTAATACTTACCTACGCTTGACAACCCAGTTTTAAAAGGATTCTGTGGTTTCAAAACGGCGCTTTCTAGCGCTAATTGGACAACGATTAAGACATCGGGTCGGTCACATAAACCAACACAACCCAGTGTTTTATTTTCATGCACTTAAATATTATGGTAGATTGAAAAATTATATCATTTTAGGTCGGAACAGCGTTAACGTAACCAAAGCATCATGCGCTGTCCGCCAAAACATCATTCAATCGACTATACATAACCCATCTCATAAAAAGTGCATTCATTGTAACCAACATTTGAAGAGTATCAAGATATCATACAAAAAGTTGATAATTGGAATAACTAAGTTTGAAAAGGAAGCTCTTAAGTAAGTTATTTGTTTTATGCCTATCAATTAGTAGTAGTAGTATATTTTATCAATAAATTTTCCAGAGAGAAAGCAAATCAACAGGGAAACAAACTAACCGTCCTTGCAAGCAACAAAGTCTTGCTGGGCGATGAATGTAGAGCACATCTACGAGAGGTGTACAAAAATAATGCGATTGTATTGCAGGAACTCTTTCCAATTTTAAAATCCTCTGCGAATGGTTTAGAAAATCCTATTGATGTACTCTTTATGAACATTATCCCTGTAACACCATCAAAGGCTCGCCCACCAAATTTTGTGAATGGCGAACAATTAGACCACCCTCAAACTATACTTTATAGGAATATTTTAGAAGCAAATTCCGTACTGCGATTAATTCTTGTAAATATTAAAACGGATGGAGTCAATCTTAAGGAGGAGGAGAAGGTAATTAATTCCTTTTATTTTCTTGTTATGTGTTTTAAATCATTTTCTTATAGAACGTATACAACGGCTGTAAGGGGGTTAACGGTTATGAAAAAATGTATTATGCCTGGCAAGCGCTGCAGGATCAAGTGGATCAGCTTCTCGATGTTAGTTCAAACAGAGACAAAAGTCCTTTTCAAGGATTGAAGCAGGTAAGTTCGATTTTTCAGTGCATTATTTTCAAAGTAATGAATTTCAAGTTCTTCTGCCATACTACAAACTATGTTATTGTTTAAAGATCCAGTGAGTTATTGTTTAATAGATTTTAATTTTTTCCAGATAGAATTATTTTAATTTTTAAGCTAAAGCACCAATATGTGTCAATTAACTATTAAAGAAGAAAGAAATAATGAGAAAGGAGTACCTGCTTATTTAATAGAAAATTCATTCATTAAAGGCAAATTTAATAGAAAATTCATTCATTAAAGGCAAATTTAAAAAGAAAATGCCGATATGCTAATGATTATTAAGGATATGGATCTCCTAAGGGATCAACTGCTTACTTCGTATAATTGTTCCTAATATGGGAAAATGGAAAAACTAAGAAATTCCTCTTCCGATTCCCACACTTATATACCGATTATAACGACACGTCGTAAAGGTTTACATCTAATTATAATTTAGGTTTTTTTTTTGAGTTATGAATGAATTTTCCACTCTTAAATCTCATACGAAAATTCGTAAAATATGCTGCGCTAGAAATCTTAGAATGAATATCATATCTGAGCGTACTGGGAACAAAAACTTTAAACACAGGTGTTTCTACTACTTTTTTGAAGACGTTTGGATGAGAGCTTAATAATCTATTAACTTCAAATTTTGTACGTGATTTCTTGATAATATTCTGCATTTGTTCATGAGAGCCTTTTTTGATTTTTCTATTCGTGAGAAATCGGCGCTTTCGCATATTCATATCAGCATTTAAATTTTGGATCGACTTTACATATTGACGTGAAATTTTATTTGTTTTAAAGATCATTAAAGAGAGCAACTTTTTTGAATTGGTTTTGGAGTTATAAATATAATCTAAGAGCACCTGCACCTACGCCGGGGTTAAAGATTAGAAAAAGTAGTGTGTGCGAATATCGCGAAAACCGTGAAAAAAGCATTACACCTATACCCTTATTGTTTCAATATTATTCATTTTGTAATTGAAGGTACTATATATCCGAATTTAAGATATAGGTTTAAAGGTTTCAAATTAGCGTCCAACAATGGTTATGCAAATTTGTATTTGGTAGTTTTTCCGATTACTGACTGCTGGAAATTCAGGATATTGCGATAGATTTTGATAAAATTCTAACGGTTTTAAATGAAAATTACCATATTTGTTGACACTAATTTACTAAACTTATTAAAGATAAACCGAAAAAATACTGTACTTACATTTTTTGATTGCTATTTTCAGTTTCTTTAAATTATTCCAATTTCTGGTGGCAGCAAAATAGCGACAAGAGGTCTTGCATCCTTTATTTTTAATTTTTTAATTGAGTTTTGTGTCCTTGCATAATGCCATGATACAATAGTAAATACAAAAAACCGTAATATATAAATTTAACACTTAACAATAACAACGAATAAGAGGTAAAATGCCCTTCAGATGTGGGCCGTGGTAGCAAAATAAGTTTTATTATATTTATTAGAATTTATTATAATTTTTTATTTACAATAAATAATAGTAACGGTAGGCCGAGGGGGGAGAGGTCTAGTAAATATATATTTTTTTAAATACAGCGTATCTTGTATTGTTTATTTATGAATTCCTATATAATTAGAAATTTAACCTACAATGCTTTTAAATTAAAAAAAAATATCCAGATATAAATTTTCTCTTTTGTATTATTATAGCTTATAGAAAAAAAAGAGGGCCTAATTCGTAAACATATGATGGGGAAGCGTGTCAACTACGCTGCTCGTACAGTTATAACACCTGATCCAAACATAAACGTGGAAGAAATCGGTATCCCGGATATTTTTGCTCGAAAGCTTTCGTATCCAGTTCCTGTTACCTCCTGGAATATATCCGAATTACGGAAGATGGTTCGGAATGGGCCTGAAGTTCATCCTGGGTATAAATATTGGACTGTGTGAGATGATTATTAATTAATTATTGCATCTATTCGCAGGGCAAATTATATCGAGGATGAAAGGGGAAATAGGATAATTATTCCTCCAGGAAATGCAGCGAAAAGAGAAAGTCTTGCAAAGTTACTGCTTACAAATCCAGAGAATGGAGTTAAAATTGTTCATCGACATTTGCTGAACGGAGATGTACTTCTCCTAAATCGTCAGCCAACCCTGCACAAGCCCAGTATTATGGCTCACAAGGCACGAATTCTTCAGGGGGAAAAGACATTCAGATTGCACTATTCCAACTGCAAGTCGTATAATGCTGATTTTGATGGTGATGAAATGAATGCCCACTTTCCTCAAAGTGAACTTGCCCGCAGCGAGGCGTATAACATTGTAAACGTTGAGAACCAATATTTAGTCCCAAAGGATGGAACGCCTCTTGGTGGCCTCATCCAGGATCATGTTATCTCTGGAGTGAAATTGTCAATAAGAGGGAGGTTTTTTAATAAGGAAGACTACCAGCAACTGGTATTTCAGGGACTACCACATGTAAGAGGGCGTATAAAACTGTTGCCACCGACTATTATTAAACCTAAGAGACTTTGGTCGGGAAAGCAAATTCTCTCTACTATCTTAATCAATTTAATACCTAAAGGATACCCTCCCATTAATTTGGCTTCCACAGCCAAAATAAACGACAAAATTTGGGTATCACGAAAAACGCATATTTGGACTCACGGAGGAACAAACCTAAAAGGATTACAAATGTCTGAAAGTGAGGTAATCATTCGGGCTGGTGAACTTCTTGTAGGAGTTCTAGACAAACAACAATACGGCGCCACGCAATATGGTTTGGTACATTGTATGTACGAACTTTATGGAGGTCAAACTTCAACTCGTCTGCTGACCGCCTTTACTAAGGTCTTTACAACTTTCCTCCAAAGGGAAGGATTTACACTTGGTGTACACGATATTTTGGTTACCGCTGAAGCCGATGAGAAACGTAGAAAAATTATAAAAGAGTGTCGGTTGATTGGAGACGAAGTAGCAGCAAATGCTTTAGAATTGGATGAAGTCCCAACAATTGATATTCTTGCCAAAGAAATGGAACAGGCATATGTAAAAAATCCTAAATTTCGCGTAATTTTAGATCGGAAGTACAAATCAATGCTGGACAAGTACACAAATCAAATAAATAAAGTGTGTTTACCAGCTGGTCTAATTAGCAAGTTTCCTGAAAATAATTTGCAATTGATGGTTCTATCTGGAGCAAAAGGTTCTATGGTTAATACAATGCAAATTTCTTGCTTACTGGGGCAGATTGAGTTGGAAGGAAAGCGTCCACCTCTTATGATTTCTGGTAATAACCTTTACAAAATGTTAAAATTAAAAGTCACTGTTTTCTTTATGAAATAAAAAGGTAAATCATTGCCTAGCTTTGCAACTTTCGAAACATCTCCCAAATCTGGAGGATTTATTGATGGACGGTTTATGACAGGCATTCAACCGCAGGACTTCTTCTTTCATTGTATGGCTGGTCGTGAGGCAAGTTACTCTTTCATTTACCCTAGATAACTAAACTTAAATCAGTGTTACTCTGTAAATAATTATTCAACACATAGGCTACAAATGACAAAACATGTACATTTTTATATTTATTACAAAGTATTTGCATTACATTTTTGTTTTGGTTCAACAACAATAAAAATATATAAACTTTGGAATGATAATTTAATCGATCCAAGTCAATCGGACCAATAGAGCTTGAGTTATCATCTACTTGTATTTGTATTTGCTTTTATTGAGATTTCGTATTCTACGTAATTACACTAAGAAAATTTAAACCTGAGTATTTAAATTGTATTTACTATTTGACATATTCATTCTCAAAATTTCATGTCTTAATTATTTCAATTTATTATAAAACTAGCAGGTAGCATTATAAGCCCGATCATGAATACATAAATAAAAACCCTAATATCACCTTCTTATTATTATCTTAATTCTTTACAGGGTCTTATCGATACAGCTGTAAAAACTAGTAGATCTGGTTATTTGCAAAGATGTTTAATCAAACACTTAGAAGGCTTAAATGTGAATTACGATTTAACAGTTCGTGATAGTGATAACAGTGTTGTTCAGGTATAAAGAACAATGTCTTTTCCTATAATTTTTAAGTACATCTTATTTTACTTAGTTTATGTACGGAGAAGACGGCATGGACATCTTAAAGGCAAGATTCTTCAACAAAAAATGCCTTAGCTTTCTTGACGAAAATGCCAATGTTATCTTACATGCATCTCAAAAAGATAAAATTGCAAATGAAGACGATTTGGAATTAATAAGAAAACATATGAAAAAATTGAAACATTGGCGGAAAAAAAATGGAAATCCAAAAGAAAAACGACGAAGTTCTAGTTTTCAGCGATTTTCTGCCGAAGTCCGTAAGGAGATTGAAGTGGAAAATCCAAATGAGCTGAACACATTTACGGGCAGATTAAATATTGATGAGAAAATAATTACTCTTTGGAAAAAGGCTAGCAAAGAACAAAAGGAAAAGTAGGTATCATAACAATAATAGCTGAATTAGAATTACATTCACACTAATTGTAAATGTTCACTCTTTTTTAATATTTAGTAATTTCCACCACCATTCAGACAAAAAAAACAAAAAGAGATCCATTTTTAAGAAAGTGATGACCTGTTTTGTTCCTAATCTAAATTGGAATTAACATTCCTTGGTGGCCTCTGGTAGTTCAGTTGTTAGCGCGCTGTCCTACCGTCCCAGAGGCTGTGGGTTCGAATCCCACGAATAACCATGGTCTCCTGCGCTACGTGGTAACACAATGGGCAAAAATTGGCCTAAGTGTGCCTTTCTAGGCAGCCACAGCAACCAACCAACCAACCAACATTCCTTGAGCAATTCGATAAATACAAATTAAATAAGAGATCACATATTACCAGGCGTGTTTCATGATTTTTTATTTGAGCATTACCTATCGTGTTTTCTCTATATATCCGGGAAAATTGCACAGGTATGCAGATAGAAAGTTTTTGAAGTCGGTTCCATTTATCATCCTCTTATATTTAAATTGAATAAAATAAACTGAAAAGAAGGAATTATAGAAATATCCATTGCTTCTTTTTTAATTAAATATGTATTCTGCATTGCTTCTAAGGAATTTAACGGAGAGGAATTATACAACTAGTTCGCCTTCGTTTTGCAACATAGGCATCTTAAAAAGAGGAGATATAAAAGGTCATGCATTCTTATCTTCCACAGAAAATTTCGATTATTTATGAGACTTCCATTTCCCACTGGGTAAGGGTACATAGTTAAATTAGATTTTTGTATTTTTATATTTTTATTTATTTTTTGTATGCTTTAATATTTTAAATCGACCCAAAATTGACTGAGTCGGTTTAAACAAGTATTGTGTCGTATCAGACGTAAAATTTTAAATTTTAGTTTTTTGCTAGATAACTGTTTTTTTTTTTAATATGCGAATTTTCATGACTTTTGATACATACCCTCTCCAATAAATTATAATTATATCAAATAATTTTTTTTTATTACGGTATTTGTTATCCGTAGTATCTCGTACTTAAAGTTAGAGCACTACGATCCCAACAACTTTTCCATCGTTGAGCATACCAGATGCCGTCTCGCAGTTTCTGGTCGCATATTGCTTGTTCGAAGTGGGTAGTTTTTATATTTATTTGTCTATGATATTACTTATAGTTAAAAAACTATGGCGGCACTACAACTATTGCCTCCGGATCCTTTTTCTTACGAAGCTCTGTGGTGTCTAACATTACCAGAGCCTTAATATAATCGGAAAGTAAAATAGTAGGACTATCCATGTTGGCTTGTTTACGCTTATTTTTATTATTAAGTTTTCTAATGCTTTCACAGAGAGCGCATACAACTGAATTGTGTTTCAATTCCAGTGATCTTTAAATGCATGTTCCTCCACACTTTCTACCTCTTTTCTACTAAGTATAATGCATAACTATCGACTTTTAGCAAAATGTTGGGGTTGGATGGAATTACGCTTTACGGTACTAAGCCCATTAATAGTTAGAGTGAACAATTTTTGTACCATTGGTTGAATTGTCTCTGATTGTAATAATTTCTTCAGGTACAAAAAGAAGTTTACACGATGTCCGGATCCCATTTTCTCTAAATACAAACCGGATAGTATATACGGAGCCATTAACGAATATGTTGAAGGTCTCATGAATTCGTATATGGAGCAATATCCTCAGCGGGAGTCCGAAATTCGAGACATTTTGTATATGAAAAGTATAAAATCAATGGCAGCTCCTGGTGAGCCGGTTGGTCTTTTGGCAGCACAATCAATTGGTGAACCCTCTACTCAGATGACATTGAACACTTTTCATTTTGCTGGTCGAGGTGAAATGAATGTGACTCTCGGAATACCGCGTCTTAGAGAAATTCTTATGATGGCTTCGTCCAATATTAAAACGCCATCCATGGATATTCCCTTCAAACCAAGTCAGGAAAAACATTCAGACAAGATGAGGATCAGACTGAACAGAGTCACATTGGCTGATGTTTTAGAAAGTGAGTTTCTTTCCGCTGGTAGGCTCTAAAATAATTTTCTTTATTATTATTGCAGCTGCAAATGTCAACATACAACTTGTGCATTGCCCTGAAAGAGTTTGTAGATTTACATTAAAATTTAATTTTCTACCAAGAGAAGCTTACCAAGAAGATTTTTGTGCAAAACCAAAAATGATCATCAAATATATGAGTGAAGGTTTTTTCAAAGCGCTTTTTAGTTCGATTGGAAATGTGTCAAGAAGTAAATATACTGCGTAAGTGGAATTTCAGTATTGGAATCTCTTTATTATTAATTAATTTATGTTAGTGTGGAGATAGGTGAGGAGAAACAGAAAGAAACGGAAAAAGAAGACTCGGATGAAGACAACATTCAATCCGATAAGCCTGAAATGATTGATGTAGCAGACTCTTCTGAAGAAGACGAGGTAAGTTTACAATAACTTGCTTAACTATTTTCTTGTAAAAAATCGCTTAAAGCTGGATGCCCGCAACTTCGTTCGCCTGGTAATGTTTTATTTTTTGCAATAACTTATGGACACGGTTATTACCTTATAATATTTACAAAATTAAAATTGTATATACATTTAAACGCTTTATATAAAAAATTGCATGTGTAAGTTAATGTCAGTAGTTTTTAGTGTTTGTCCTTCGGCGAAAAGGGGCGTGAACTGATGCTCGTGGTTTTGTTGTCATGAGGCCGTAACGCCGTAAGCGCATCTTTCCTGCGATAAATTAATTTATAACTGTCAGTCTAAGTTGAGCATATATAGTGCAAAAGCGCTTCCGTAGCGGCTTCAGATAATGGTGGTGTATATAGTATAATAGCGGTATGAAGTAATGAAAAGGAAGAAGCGTAAATTTTAATCTAGGCCTAAAAGACAGCTGGAAAGTCCTTACCGGTTTTTGTAACAGATGTCGCTAGTCGCAAGTAAATATGGAATAAAATGATTTGACATATATCATATCATTAAGCTTCAAAAACAACAAAAGTCTCATTTCACCTAAATTCTGCTTTGTGTATAATGTCGTGCCTGAAAAATGCCGTTGAAAGTCACCGTTTGCTGGTAGAAACTTACGAAGAATATGCTCCATGCTTGATTAGTTTTAGGCGGTTTTCATAAGGGAGTAGATTAAGGTGGTCGCGTAGGGCAAAGCGAATGAATCCACGCTGAACAGATTCAATCCTGTTAATGAGTGTGGATTGCGAGGGTGTTTAGACCTGATAGGCATATTCAAGAAGTGGTCTGACAAAGAAAATGAAGAGTGACTTGGTGACATAAGGGTTAGAGAATTCTTTAGACCAACATTTAACGAAGCCACAAGGCAAGCAAGGAAAGGGAACATTGCTAATTGAATGATTTATGTAACAATATGTGAGACATGGTTTCGAAAATTTAAAAATGGTGATTTTGATTTGAAAAACAGTAAACTTTCGGGTAGACCAAAAACATTTGTGGATACGGAATTACAGGAGTTATTGGACGAAGACCCAAACCAACCTCAGATGAAATTGGCATAAACGTTAAATTTGGCACAAGAAACGATAAGTGACCGCTTACGAGCAATGGAAAAGATCCAAAACCTGGGAAGATGTGTGCCACATGAACTGACAGGCAAATGAAAAATCGAATAATTATTTGTGAAATGCTGTTTCAACGGTACGAAAGGAAGTCATTTTTGCATCGGATTGTGACGAGTGCTCAAAAATGGATTTATTTCGAAAACCTAAAACGTAAAAAATCAGGGGGAATCGCCTGGCCAAGCTGGTTCATCGACTCCAAGACCCACTTTGGAAAGAAGACAATCTCTGTGTTTGGTGGAACCAGGGTGATGTGGTATAGTATGAATTTCTGAAACCTGGTGAAACAGTTAATACTAATCGGTACAAACAACAAATAATAAATATAAACCATACGTTGATTGAAAAATGTCCAGAATGGCCCCGAAGACACGATCAAGTGATTTTGTTGCATGACACAACAAAACCGGTGAAAGACGCATTGAAAACGCTTGGATGGGACGTCTTATCGTACCCGCCGTACTCTCCAGACGTGGCCCCGTCCGATTATCACCTTTTTGGCATCAATGGGTCACGCGCTGGCTGAGTAGCACTTCGTCGAAAATGGCTCAATGTAGGGTTTGGCTCAAAGGACAAACGATTTTTTTGGAATGGCATTCATAAATTGCAAGAAAGATGGACAGAGTGCGTAGCATCGAATGGCCAATACTTTGAATAAATAACTTTTTCTGCTTTCTTAAAGATTAAGTGTTTTTTCATTTAACAAACTTGTAAAAACTTTCCGGTACACTTGGTAAAGAAAATCATTGGGTAATTAAAAAAATCTTTACGGTTCCGTACCTAAAAAGCAAAAGGGGTCAAAGAGAACATTATGATGAAATTTCGATACATATCTGTCCGTCTGTATGTGGTGGCTATTTTATCATTAATTACTATTGCTATAAACTTGATATTTTACATAATTGGCACAAAAATCATTTACCTGTATCTCCTTCCGGTGAAAAGATTTCAGAAATATTTTTTTATTCAAATTAATTTAGAGGCAAACTGAAAACGAAGTTTTTAGTTTTGTTTTATGTACCCCCACACGATCATCATTTGAAATGATCTGCTTTAAGTACTTAAAGAATATTTTCTTAAATTTTAAGTCGCATTAGGTTTTCACTTACATGACCAGCTTACGAAAAAATATTAATCCCACTCTGAGGTTTGTAAACTAAAAAATGCTCAAACTGTTTATTTTGAAAGTAGTGTAAGTTCAAAATGTTATAGAGATGACTTTTCCATGTTCTTTTAAAGTAAAATCTACCTAATGATATTTGGGACTTACACCACTTTCAAAATAAACGGCCCATATATTATATAAAAAAGTTCCGAAAATTTATAATTTGTGGAGAAAATAACTGTTAATTTGACCCGTCCCTTACTCCCTAATTTGCAAACTATGATTATATAGATTGAAACATATTAATAGATTATTGTATGAATAAATTGTTTTCTAAGATTATATACGGTCCAATAAAGTCCGCCGCTATCTAAGCCAAACTACTACTTTATATATCTACTTAGCGTGTAGCTTTGTAAGGCATTTCTTATCTGATTCATACTCGGTCGACTTTATTTTTTGTATAACTTTCCCATAACTTTTAAATCCACCGTGATAACTTTCAATGAAACCACCCCACAAATTATTGAAAAATTTGACTGAAACACTAGAATTACATTATAAATATAAAATTTGTTTATAGGGTGATGGTGATACAACTGGCATTAAATTGAAAAAGCGTAAGCATGACGAAAATGAGTACGACGACCCCGAAGAAGAAGAAATGTTAGACGCAATAGCTCCAGGTAAGTCTTTTAACCATCTACCACCTACATACTGCTCTTTTGGTTACGGCCATGTTTTCGTACGCGACCACTTGATTTTTTTAAGGTAAATGGGTCTATTAATTTTCAAGAACTTCTTTGTTTTCTGCTTTTGGTCTATGCCTTAATTTTTGTGAGTCCTTCCACTTTAATTTAAAAAGAATAAATAAATAAACCCAACGGATTTTTATGTGACGCCAGACAGTTGTTAATTCTAAAATTGTTGACTTTCTTAAGTCTAGAATTACGATATATTGCATTAGTAATGATTAGGTCCTTTGGCGTTTTAGACTTTGTTTTCATTAATGAAAAATACCTTTTGATTATTCAGTCCAGTTCTCCACTCGACGTTTTTTGAGCATCTACTTTTCACAATAATATAAAAGAAGATTGGCAGGCAATATGAAAAAAAGTAATAATTTAATCGAACAGTGCAATATACGCAAGTAAATCTTCTTACAATTTTTAGAAAATTAAAATAATGCACAACCTATAAATATGATTTCATATTATAATATTATTGTTCTTAAGGTTGATATTGTTTTCATTTAGCAGTTAAATTATGTAGGGAAATTTAGGTGCGGAATTTAGTTGCTAAATAATTAGCCAGATTAATAACGAAAATGGTAATGTGCTTTTGGAACTAAAATAATGTGCTTGATATGTAAATGGCAGTTATTTATATTTATCCAGAAATTTATCTGGAAATGACCTTTTTTCACGCTTAATTTATTACGATTGTTAAAAAGGTTAAAATAGGCAATGCAATGCAAAAATAAAATCAAAGACAAGTAATTTATAATAATTTTTCTTTGCATTGTAAGATTACATAATATATTTTGTATTATTTTAATGGAAAAATAAATACATTTTTAAATTTTTTGTATACGATTTTAATTTGAAGTTGACTAACTTACTGCCGAAACTTGCCATATATTTTTCAAAATAAACATCGTAGGTGTAAAGCTTTTATCCGCCAAGAAGGTCTCTGCTGTCGACAAATACAATATTTAGCCGCTAAATGATTACAATATCAGGCTTTATTGTCAATTTTGTCATGCCTAAACTCCTAATTAAATTTTTTTTAAGGTATTGCATGTTCCTATTTAATATATGGGCTACTTTTAATAGCAATAGGATCACATCGGAAGTAGCAAATAAGATTTTTAAATGTTAAAGGATTGGCATAGAAATGTATATTCTACCAAAAATATACACATAAAGAGATAGGCCAAGTTCTCATCAGGACTTTATGTTTTATTATTTCAGACAAAAATTAAGGCAATTTCCTTGCCTACGCGTTATTAGCAGTGTTTTGATAAACGCAGAGAAATATTGTGCGAATTGATAAACTTCAGACCAAGCTTAGCAAGTTTTCATTAAAGAACTCTTAGAAGAAACCTTACCTATGTCCCAAATTTCAAAGCACTTAACTCGATTGGAAGTTCCTTCTAAATTTATAATGATCTGTTAGTCAGATCACCCTTAAGTCAGTAAGTCCCTCAAAACTGTGATTTCTAAACACGTACCTTGGAAACTATTCCGCCTAAACGTATGTAATTTGGAACACTGCTTCTTTTTGGTAATCTTAACTTCTCTGAACATTCAATCCTGTAACGTAACTAGTCTCCCAGATAGAGGGCGTCGAAATGTATCGGTATAATTTTTGTTTGATTAAACTGACTCCTTCATAAAAATACCTCCAACTTTATTTGCGGCTTTATTTTTTTTATTATTTATGAGGTATGACCGATTTTGTAGCAGTTTTATATTTTTCTTATATCAAAATAATTATAATTATTTATGAAATTTAGTAAGAATTCTTCTTAATAAGAAATAAATAAAAATAAAAGCATATTTTTGTAGATTATATTCAGGATAAGTAAAAATTTGTCTGCAAGGGCTTTTGGGGTAACTGATCGCTGTCAGATTTAAACAAATTTTTCAAAACCCATTTCCACGGTAAATATCCTATTAAATCTCAAATGTAGGGCTTATCAGTAGACAAGTAAGTACGCATTTAGGAATAGTTATTCAGTACGGGGAAATGTTTTTTTTTTAAAAACCTTCTTAAAACAGAGGTATATATTTTGGAGATTTATTATAGTAAACAAGGAAAACAAATAATTGGAATTAAAAATTATTCTATAGTTGTAACCGAAAGCTTTGATTTAATAAAGGTTAAGATCCATCTACCATAAGTTTAACAAGATCAAAACATTCTTGATATTTCACTCGTAGAATATGATGACTCTGAACTAGACATGTTGGAGGAAAAGGATCAAGTTGATGTCACTGAGGACGAATTGCTAAGCTCTGTAATGTCCCATGCTAACGTGAATGATTTTACTTATGACAAAGAAAACTATTTGTGGTGCAGAATAGTATTTCAAGTAAGGCACGCATATAATAGCAATTGAATTGCATTAACTACATCTTTTTTTTAGCTGCCATTGAAATATAGAAAAGTAGACATTTCAAACATATTAAAGGAACTTGCAAAAAAATCCGTCATTTATGAAGTCAATAAAATTAAGAGAGCCATTGTCTATCGGAACAACGCAGATTTGGTTCTTAAAACTGAAGGCATAAATATTGTGGTAAGTACATTTTGTACCTAGGCCTTCATTCCAAACCACTATTATTCTTAAAAATGAATTTCAAATAACTTAAATATTTAACAAAACTTTTCTAGGAAATGTTCAAGTACAATAAATTGTTAGATTTGAATCGTCTGTACTCGAACGATATTCATGCGATTGCCAAAACTTATGGCATTGAAGCAGCTGCAAAGGTTGTCGTAAAAGAGGTTCAAAATGTGTTCAGCGTCTACGGTATTACTGTAGATCCTCGACATCTCCTTCTGATTGCCGACTATATGACATCCGATGGAACATTTAAACCGCTCAGCAGAAAGGGCTTGGAGCATTCATCTTCGCCTCTACAACAAATGACGTTCGAATCTTCTTTGCAGTTCCTCAAGACAGCGACCATTAACGGTAGTTTATTAGAAATAAATAAATTATAAAAATCTAAATAAATAAATAATTTTTTGTGTCAAGGTCGCCGAGATGAATTAAACTCGCCTTCAAGCAGGCTTATGGTTGGTCTTCCTGGTAAAAATGGTACTGGCGCATTTTCACTTCTTTCTAAGCTTTGTTAAATTTTGTACAAAATATAATTGTAAAAATAATTTGTAAATAATAAAATGATAAGAAAATAAAACTGGATCAATCCGCTTTTTCATACAGCTAAATGCTGCTGACTGTGTGACTTATGATACAATTGAGGAACCGTCATTCAAGCCAATTATGCTGATCTTCTGTACTTAATTGAGTAGCATAAATACTAATGCTTTTATAAAAGCCGCGTAAATGTAAAGCATAGCAAAGCATAAAATTGCTTAATTGATTGCCGTGATTGAAGTCAGATGCTTTGATTTATGATGCAATATTGTGGACTCTGTGGTATTCAGGTATGACCTTTCTGATGTTATGTTTTTTTCGTTAATTAAGGTAGTGTGCTATAGATTTTTCTAAATAATTTTTAGAAAATTAAAAATTACACAAGAAAAAATAGGAAGTTATTTTTTTTAAATTGTATGATTTAGCTACGATTTAAATACAGATTTGTTTGGGTGAAGTAAGAAATTGTGTAAATCCTTTAACCACTTTCAAAATGAATTTTTGTATTTTTGTTTATTTACTTTTTGGATGATACGAGGTGTCTAGATTGAAGTGAATTTATTTTATACACCAAATTGCTCAAATAATACGCTTTCAAAAGCTTTCTGGATAATTTGTAACTGGAGCTGGAGCAACGACTGTGATTTAAAATGTTTAGGAATGTTATTATTAATACTCCTTTAATTTGTTTGTTACTCACCTCATAGACGGAATTGTGATCATTCCTTAGTCGGCTATCGTCTTTCTATCATCGAAATAGTTTATATGGGCAAAAATTTGAACAGTCCGCTTTTTTATGCATTCTATGATTACTTTTAATAAGAATTCATAAGAATCCTCAAAAAATAGCCCCTTATTTAAAAAAATAATTGTACACAATATAAAATAAGGATAAATATTTCATTGCTTTTTGGCACGCATGTCGAAAATGGTAAGATGTAAAGTACATCTTAGGCTTAAAAGCTAGGTAATGGTTCCTTTTTGAAAAAGATCGAGTTATGCTTTTTTTTAAAGAAAACGGACAAGGAATTAAGTATTAGAAATTTAGAAGTTTATTATTTAATATTCTTGGACTTAAACTTAGTATTAGTATGAATCGAGATATATCTATACCATGGTAAGATATAGTTTTAAAAATGCTGTACTAATTTCATTATTATATTTTTACCAAAATATGTTGTGAATTATGTTTAAACAGTCACGTTATACTTCATTATTTATTTTTTAAATAGATATCGAACAAGAATACATTTCATGGTGCATTCAACTCATACTCAAACAAAATTCTAGATTCTAAAGTTTGTTTTTCTCTTTTTTAGTTATTTGTACCGATGAGTATTTATTTTTTTTCAAAATTGCAAAATTTGAAGGCGATCGGACTATCAAAATGACCATTTGAATTCTTTCTTTTTCTTTAAATTACTGTATTTTTGAGAAAAAAATAGATTTAGATGTAATGAAAACGATATTAAAGCTGACTCTTTTTAGTTTCTAAAATTGTTATTTATATATTTCTATATTCACTATCCACTGCTAGATGAGTGTTTGAAATTTCTAAAATTTTAGAACTTCAAAAAATAAATCAGATGAGTGTTTCTTAATCATATTTTGTTTAAGCTGTTCCTATCTCTAAACTAATAAATAAATTAGTAAAAACAAAAACAATTCACAATGTCTGATATCCTTCTAAATCCTTACCTTATTATTTCACAACCTTTTCTATATGGGCATCAAATAAAATGATTTAAAAATAGATAGAATTGATTAAATCTGTGTAAATGGATAAGATTGCGGTCTCTATTGGAATTAAGAATTCAACTGTGCACATCATTTTAAGAAAAATTAATCTTTCATTCCCAAATCGTGAAGTCTCAAAGGAAATGGCTATGTTTTTGCGGGAAACTTACACCAGAGCAATGTTGGAACGTTTTCAAACAGCGCAATTGATTGAAAACATATTGTTTAGTGACGATTCACATTTTCATATCAATAGGTAGGCGATAAACAAACTACTACCAGTGCTCCAACAACGCCATCAATAATAATGTATAGTATACGAGTATACTTGGATAATTGACTTTTATTTTTTAACCAGTAAAAGGCAACCACTGCTGAGGTGTATACCAAATGATTGACGAGTTTCTGTTACCGCAATTTCAGCTGGTCCCTGGCTCAAGGCCATTTCAACAAGACGGCGCCACTCCACACACACAGTCAGAGTGTACTAGTTTATATTTTGCAAAAGAAATTATATAATCTCCCTATTGGTGCATATTAATTACAGAATATAAAACATTCATAAAAGTAATTAATGGTTTTGTACTGAATATAAACACAATATAATAAAAGGCTAATTTTGTTTGCACAATTTCTATAAATTCACTTTATAATTAAATATTTATTTCAAAGTAAATTTATGTAGATTTTCTTAATATTGTATGCGTTTGCATAGACTCTTCATGCCATAATTCTCCAATTATTCTCAATCGGATTTAAATCCGATGTAGGTACGCGATGACCATCATTGCACAGGGAATATCTCTTTCACGTAATCAACGTTTAGTTTCGGCAAGAGAATGCACAGCGCCATTATCCTGTTGAAAAATCAAGTCTTTTTCCACATTTTTTTCTTAATATAGAATAAGGGATTCATGCAGCAGATCCGTGTATATTGCAGAGTTTATTCGGGTGGGAAATCAGGTAACTTTCCATGATAGGAAAAGGCACCCCACAACACTGAACTTCCACCACCAAAATTTCTGCTGAGAGGAGGTGAATCAGGTTTCTTTAAATTATGCCAATATTGCATTTAGCTCGTTTGGGCCATCTAAGTTATTAAGTTTTGTTTCGTCAGAAAAAATAACATGTCGCCCCTTTTCCTAGTTCATGTGGCTTTGGCAAAATCTAGGTACGCATTTGAATGTTGCAGTTGTAATTGGGAAGAATTTGCTGCTTTTTTTTATTTTATGTAAGGAATGTCCCTCAAAATTGGTTTGGCTCCTCCGTTTTTAACACGTTCCCTGCCAGAATTTTCAACAAAGCTTTCGTGAGAGACTTACATATAAAAAGTCATTTAGTAAGAGAGAGCCTTCATTTGTGTACTGTTTTCGGTACACGTGGTAGGGAACGTGTTAATAATAAATAAATTTTAATACATTGATGACCGGTGATGAGTTAACTTGTCTTTCCATGCCCAAAAGTTGTTCAATAATGACGAGTTAACTCGTCATGGCTCTTGCATTATCTATTTCAATTTATGAAGCCCAGGGCGATATAGAAGATTGCAAAATCTTTGATGATCGTGTTTAGTTGTTTTAAAAAAAAATATGTTTAATTTAATTTCATCAAATATAATTAAAGTTTATTTAAATTGTTTTATTTTCACATTCAATTACGAAATAATAGTCGGTGACATGAAATAGTTTCTGTGTAAAATATAAAACTAAACTAAACAGTGATTGATGTTTGAATTGTTATATTTCTCTTATAAAAGTTGTAACTTTAATAGATTTAGTAACTATAAGGAACATATTTATTTATTTATTTCGCTTAATATAAGCTACATAGTAAAACACTTAAAGATTAGGATTAAAACTAACTAAAGGCAAATGGGTGGATCACGTGAGACGGTTGAGCTCAACCCTCAGAGATGATTTTGCTCACGTGGAAGTCAAAAGAATGGAGGGAATTGGCATTCCGAAGCATACGGGTGAGGGGTACGGAAAAACCATAGCTGGTGCGGTGGAAATTTGGGCGAAAGAGGGGGGCTGCTCTTAGGTTACGGGGGTTGGTGTAAAAGGAAACTCGTTGAAGAAGAGAAGGGCAGTCAATCACACCGGAGAGGAGCTGATGGATAAAGATAACATCAGCAATGTCACGCCGTTTCCGCAAGGACTATAGGTCAATCAGCATCAGGCGGTCTTCATAAGGAGGGAGATGCTGGCGATCAGACAAGGGGAACAGACGTAGCGCAAAGCGGAGAAATCTACGCTGGACTGCTTCGATACGATTGATGCTCGTGGATTGAGAGGGAGACCAAACTTGGCTGGCGTATTCAAGGAGAGGCCGAACGAACGTGATGTAAAGGGCAAAGATCATGAATTACTAGATGGGACACTCGTGACGTATTTCCTTATCTTTTTTCGACCTTGGTCCCCTTAATCCACCGACCTTGCAAATTTTGCTAAAAGTGGATAGTAATAAAGGGCTCACGCGAGCAAGACAAAAATTTAGGGGGAGGCGAAACGAAAATTAAAATCACGTTCCACCACCCAAAGCAGCGCACACGTTTAAATAGGATTGGGTCGCCTTTAAAATTGCACAGTGAAAAAATTCAAGCAGCCCGCGTTCGTATACATGCTCTGAGTGTGCTACCTGCCTGTTCCCCATTCTCAATTCAGGATTTCCCTATGCTAGAACATTGCCTGGGGACGGCACTAACCCCATCCATGCTGAGGCACACAGGCGAGCCCGACGGATTGGGCCGCCTTTAAAAATGCATGGTAAAAAAACGCTGCATTTTATTGCCTACACTGTAAGTGCTGTAGATGAGAATTTTTGGCTGCTTATTCTTATCTCTTTCGTTCTTATTAGAATTTAGATAAGGCATAAAAAGCAGTAGTTCTTTGCTACTTTCTCTAATGGAAAAATTTACCCCAGGCAGTTTTAGAAATTGCATATGGGTTAGAGTTTTAAGCTTGTATAGAGAGTGTCCCATCTAGTAATTCATGATCTTTGGTAAAGGGATTTGGCTACGTAGGGGTTGGAGAACTCTTTGGACCAACGCTTAACAAAGCCAAGAGTGGAACTGGCTTTAGAAACCACGCTGTCGATGTGGTCACGAAAATTTAGTTCGCTGTCACAGACGACACCGAGATCGCGCAAAGAGGATACCCTAGGTATGGCTAGGCCGGACAGCAGATAGACTCTGGGAAAAGAAGGAGGACGTCTACGGGAGAAGGTAATGCATTGACATTTGGAGATGTTCAGCTCGAGAGAGTTTTTATGGCACCAGATGCAAAAGTTATCGAGGTCGAGTTGGAGAAAACATATAGTATTATTGCTTTAATTCATTGAATTTTGCATTACATTTTACACTACGGTACGATTACAAGAATTGCGCTCACTGTAGCTATCGTCGACAAGCGTGGTTGTTGATTTTTTGCAAAATTTTGCATTTGCGTTCCATTATGTCAAATTTGACCTCTTGTTTTCGATCAGGACTCGGTTTAATTTGCTTATAATTGCACACTTTTAACATGTGGCAAATTGTACTACATTATTGAAACTCTGAAGGTTTTGAATATGTTAAGCAAAATGAATCAAATTACATCTCATATTTTTGTAACGGCTATGTAATGCTATTATATGCATTATGATGATTGTTATGAACGTTTCCACATGATAACGATCCTAAACACACTTCGGCACTGATAAAGCCTTATATTAGGAATAGTGGAATAAAAGTTTTAAAATCGCCAGCATAGCCCCCCCCTCAGACAATTCAATTAAGTCTTAAATATAAAACTTATAATAAAAATATCAAATATTTTGTTCAGCTAAAATTGTGAATCGAATAGAATTTTATTTTTTATAATTTTTGTGGAAATTAAAAATCTCCATTTATTATTATTTTTATACTATGGCGAAACAGTTCTGTATAACACATATTAAGTTTAAATGAAAATAAACAACGTATTAAATTGAAAATTTTGTGTGTAACTTCATTTCACCACCACTGCATATTTTTCCAACCAAACAGGCTGTTTGAAATTATAACATAATTGTTCAGGCTACTTTCGTCAGTTTTATTTTTATAATAAAAGGTTATTACATCTGAAAATAAATGTGTTTTCCCACGTTGTCAAGAGACGTTAAGTGAAGTCTCAGTTTCACGAATATCACAAAATTGCGTTAAAAAATTTCACATTTCTGTTGTTTGAAGTGTCGTTAATTTAAATACATATTAACGATCATAAATCTATCAGTAATAAAATAAAGTTATTTATATTATATAACTACTACAGCTCCTTCTTTCTCAAACCCCTAGTTTTTTAATAAAAACCAGATTTTGTTTTGCTAAGTTCACAAAAGAACAACAAATAAAATCACCAAGGGTTTAATTTTGTTACACTTGCTTTATTGTTTTATGTTACTCATGTTGAGAAATATGTGCTATCCCTGTTCTTTATAAGCCAAACTTGATAGATAGTAATGAAGACAAAAAATCTCGGGTTTTAATGATTTTTAAATAAAGGAATATAATTCTAAACTATAATATCATGTTTCGAAATGTATGTAGCCTTTCATTCCTTCCCTTAACCAACTGCCATCATATTAATATATGTTTTAGGGAGACAAACAGCAGACATCAACATGAGTGAGTAATTTTATTTAGTTTAAAATCACTCAGGGTATCTTAAAATTTTAAAATAAATTTATTTCGATGTATTTTTCATTACTGAATATGAATATAACCTTACTTTTGACCAAAAACTTTGCATTTGATCCTTACAATATTATGAAACAATCCTTTATCCTTCTTTGTTCTTATGTATTGCAAACCCCTCTTCCGGTAGCAATGACCATTTGACTGTTTGTAAAAATGTCCGTTGCGCTTAAAAAATTAAATTTTTGTACTTCCTTGTAAGACATTTATTTTGCCGGAAGTTTTATGCTTTTCTATTTATTCTCTCAAGTACAACACGGTTTATATACACTATAAGAAAATTGAGAAAGCCTTCATATAAGACAACCACCTTCACAAAGTTTCTTTCTAACACGGTACTGAAAATCTTAATATAAAACACTGTTATGATATTTAATTCCGTACCGTGTTATAGGAGGGTTACCTGTACAAACAATATAGTAATTATTGGTAACAGCAAAATATTCACACGTACGTACATTGGTTTATGCGTTCCAAGACGTATTATCAGTATAAATTGCTTTATAAGTTGATTTAGAAGCAATTAATAATCTTAGAATTAGAATTAGACATATAGAATCTTTTATGCCTTCACAAGTTATGAGTATTACATTTCTAAACTAAATCATTTTATACTGTTTCTCTAGACTCTCTAAAATTGGCATTTGTACTTCAGAAAAGACTATTTCTTTTATATATACTTTTGTAAAATTTCTTTAATTTATAAAAAATGCATGGTTCCTAATAAATAACATATTTACAAGCATAATTTAGACCATATATGAGCAGGTACCTTCTAGCTACTTGCTAGAAATGAATCACTCTAATCAAATTGGATCCGTTGATAGATAACTTCGCGAAATTGTAGTCTTCTGAAAGCTGAAACTGTGGCAGCAGCATCAGTAAGAAATCACCTCTCACCTCAGTAAGATCAGCAAGCAGAAGCAATTGTAATTGAAATAGTTGAGGACTCAATTTATAGTGATTTTAAATTTTCTCCGTTTCTGTTATACAGACCATGCCCTAAAACGGAATTGTGTTGTTTGAGTGCAAGTGTGAATTTTAATTCACCGAAAAGGATTGAATTTAACAAATATTAAGGTGATAATATGATTTTTATATTTCTGTAAAAAATAAAAAAACTTGAGCAAAATATTTTTAAGTGAATAACATACCTTTAATTTACTTTACTGTTCGTTCTTTGTCAATTTTTATGTATATACTGTATGTCTGCCGTGTGTAAGATTCTGAATTAGGAAATCTTGAAAAGTTGAGCATTGAACTTGTGAGTTGTGCGTTCGACCTTGCGCGGAATCCTTCACGAATTAAGCGATTAGTTTAATTTCATTAAGTAGTTATTTAACGAAATGGTGCTCGTTAAACGCTTAGCTTAATAAGAAAATTGAAAATATAATGTGGACCAAAGGTACATTTTAGCGAATGATTTTATAGAGTTGCTACAGTTTACATTTTAGGATATTTTTAAAGTATGCTGCATGGAATTTTAAGTTTTTATTTCATCATTTTTTATATGAAAATTTAAAACATTTAGACTCTTCGCTGTAGTGAAGATAATTATTATTGTTATGAGATACACCTTGGTTATTTTTTATGCGGCGGATGTATACCACACAGGAAAAACTTCAACAAAAAGAAAAAAACGCGCAAAGAAATACCTTGAATTGAAAGAGGAGTAAGATGGGGTAGTGTGAATGAAGGATAAGATGGGATAGTGAAAAAGATTGAGTACCCCTAAAATTTCACAATCCAAAAGAATTACGAAATCGATAATATATTAAGTAGTATTATAAGTGGCCAATCTAATCAATGTTGCGAATGACATCGCAGTAGTCCATGTATTAGGAAAAACCTCTTTTGCTCTGATCTAATTTGATTTTATTTAACGCCCCTTATTAGTTTTTGTACGTAAATTAATTAACAAACCTTAGTGTTCTAATTTACGTTCGAAGCGAATTTAATGGGAAATTTAAACAACTTCAGTAGTTTTACAATTCGGACGAAACGGAAATTCTTTTATTTTTGGTGCTGTTGTAATTAGTGGATTTGGAAGAAAATTGAAGAACATGTAAGTAACATTCAGTATTCTTACTAGTTTAGCTTAAGTTTTATTTAAAACAATTAAAAATTTTTATTTTGGGGGTAAACACACAAATTCAAGCCAATTGTGGAATTTATAGAGATTTTACTCTATTCAATAAAGGGTATGAGCTGCAGGGAAAAATTAGCTTTAGTGTTAGAACAGTTTCCGCGATTTTAATGGTTGGATAAAGTTTTGGTATACTTTTAGAGTAAACATTAAAAAAAAAATTAATCCACAATAAACAAGAGTAGAAATTCATTGGTGGAGGACCCAGTAAATTATTACATACGAGTATATTCCATCTTGAGGAAACTGTTGCAAGTTTGACTAGCTCTCTGTCCGTCTGTTGGCGGATTGAAAGGTGCGAAGATTTTTGGGGTCCTAAAAGAAGGATTTAATTATAGGCGTACCGCTGACTCAAACTCTACGGAAATGTATTCTGAAATCCAATTCGTGGAAAATTTTCAAACCAATAATGAATTTGAAAGCATCACTTACTGTGAAGACCAAAACCATTACTGAAGAAGTATATGGCGACAGGTCATCGATTCAAGCAGATTCCAAGAGTAAGAATCAACAACCCCAAAATTAGGCACGCATCTTTAAACGGGAACTTGTCCGCTTTTGAGAAGTATATCAGCACGAAAGAAAATATGTCAATGGAATTGCTAAATCCATCAGCAAATTAAAAAAATGCCACAAAGATAACATATACGAGTAGGTTGTTATCTTAGGAGGACTTATGACGCAGTAAATACTTCTCCCAGTTAAAAAAAGTAATATTAAAGGAGCACACCCGTCGTAATAAAGAAATGGAAAAACGAATGTACGAAAATTAAACGAAATTAAAAAAAAAAATAATGTTCGTAACAGAAAAAAATAAAATTCAGAATTGGAATAACAGTGATGAACAGATTATGTGCTAAATTCGATGTTGAAGACACAGACGTTGAATTATTATACTTTTTTTAATTTATTTTTATTTCTTTCGACGTCGATTTCCTAATCGTGTCGCGCCAACAGATGAGATTGAGGATGGCTTGACAGTAATTCACACACGACTGACGGTCAGCAGGCATTAACTGTTGCACTGTTTGCACGGAAACATATGTAAGTCTTTCACTAAAATTCGCTGTAGGGACCGTCTAGTGATGCCCAATTGCGTGGCTCGTCGTCTGGTTGATGTTTCTTCGTTCTCAACGACATCGGCAGCCACAGCTGCGATATTCTCGGCAGAATGACCAGTCCGGTGTGGCGGCCACGCCCTGCAAGCGGCGGAATGTTTGTCCTGTTGGCGCAACACGATTAGGAAATCGACGTCGAAATGCACGTTGCGCTAACACCACCGATCGATTATTAGTCAAAAAATGGACACAATTATTCCACGCTCTTGCGGTGTATAGCACTCCATTGCTTGTCGGTTTGTATTCTGCAGCTATGTAGTTCACAAATGTTAAATATGATTTACGTACGACGCCATTTGCAATAATTATAACATCTTCCGATAGAGTGATTAATTTTGCGCCACCTTGTATAATGTACATATGTAGATATTATGTAAGACAATAAATACATAATATAATTTGAGCTGCTTTTCAATCAAAACACCTGATCAAACACCTAAACAGATTTTTTAAGATCCCTATGGTACTTTCTACAGTATTTCTTGCCTTGTATATATTTTATTAAACAAGGTTCTCGATAAGATGTTATTAAATATGGCTCTAAGCATCCAACCACCATCTCCCAACAATAGAAAAATCCTATATAGAATTAAAAGATGCTTTAGCTTTCTGACGTCCTCCATATTGTTATATCATGTCAAGATTCAGGATATATTGCATCTACTCCTATGATTCGCATATCATTATCGCAAATCTATCCAAACGTTAAGAAAAAAATAAAAACATATTTTAACTTTGATCAATTACTTACTACCATTGCGTTGATGCTAATGCACTTTTATATTGTAGAAATCTTCCTTTGGCCCTACTATTTTCATATGCGTACCGTCTACGCAGTCTGTAATACGTGGGAACCCACTTTTTTTTATAAAGGACTGCTGCTTCTCTTCGTCTATTATATAGTAATTATGCTATGTAATCCATATTAAGTACAGTTTTCTTTCAAAAACCTCTAACAATTTTAATGTTTTGCAAAAAGTATTTCTTGCCAAGCCAATGTCCAATTCTTTTCTAACTTCTCGTTGGTAACCGCCTGTAGTAAAAAAAATGAAAACAACCTGAAATTTTTAATGTTGGTGATGGAGGTAAAAGATATAAGATTACTTTCTTTTAATTCTCCATCTATCTATTTTGGTGGCCTGCGGTAGGAATAAAACAGGACCTTGTATAACGTTTCAATGAAACATCATCTACAACTGCAAGAGAAGAGGACTTCCGCGCACTGTACGCACTAAGTAACACACTTGTACGAGAGCAAATTCGAAGAAAAAAAGGTCGTTCAGTACAAAAATTCGCTGGAATATTAGGAATGGGGAAGTATTCGTCACATTTGGTACTCACCAAAAAGCTTATAAAAACCAAAAAATTCATGAAGTTCCGACTTCATCCAAACAAAAAAGAGCTACAAGAGTTCGTAAATTTCTTGCTTGGCTCGCTGGGAACGAGTTTGTGTTTTCTGATTAAAAACTCTTCGCTTTCCTTCATAAAATGATCGTGTGAAGTCATTAAGAAATGAAGACATCCCAGAAAATGAACATGTGTCTAGGTACCAAATTGCTTCATCAGTTATGGTTTTGGGAACTTTCTGTGGAAAGGGTAAGCTTCCTCTTGTTTTTATTGAAAAGGCCGTCAAGGTCAGCTCTACCAGAAGATGATTCTTTAAGCCGTGTTGCTTCTAGGCTGAAAAGAGTTGTTTGGAGATAACTCCTATTGTTTTCAGACGACATCGCATACTGCAAACGCAGTTCAGAAGTGGTGCATTGAAAATTTAATGGATTTTTTGAGAGTAAATGGCCTAATAGTATTCCTGATAAAATCCGTTGAATTTATTCGCCTGGGGATGTCAGAACTCAAGGACTAAAACAGTAGTTTAGAGCATTTCAGCGAGTACTAATTCAAATTTGGGGAGAAATTCCCATATCACTCGTGCGTGCCGTTTCTAATTCTTTTGAAAAGAGATTAATATTAATAACGAAAATTAAAGGAAGAATAACTAAAACGAACATCTGTGCAACAAATATCCTTAACTCGAGTAATATTCAATACCAAAAAAAATACTTAATTAAATTTAACCACGTGTTACAATATCGCAATTTATTTATGAAAGATTTTATCAAACGCCTTGCTGAAGTCAGTAACAATGACGTCAACTTTGTCACTATTCTCAAGAGCACACAGTGTTCTAGAGACAAAGTCGGTAAGGTTGGTGGTAGTCGATCTGCCCTTTAGGAAGCCATGCTGGAACGGGAAAAGAATCGATTTACAGTGAAAGAACAAGCAGTCGTAAACGATACTTTCAAAGAGTTTAGGTATGCAAGAGAGTTTAGCAATGGGACGGTAGTTAGATATTTCACTCTTGCAACCCTTTTTATGGATGGGGATGATAAAGGAGCTTTTCCACCTGGGCGCGAAAAAAACCCTGGGTGATAGATTGTTGAAATAGTGAGGCCAGGGGTCCAATCAAGTGATGAGCGCACTCTTACAGTACGGTGGCCGGGATACCGTCAGGGCCTGAGTTATGATCATCAGGAAGGGCATAAATGGCAGTAGCAACCATTGCAGGCTCAATATTGATAGAAACAAGGGAAGTCTAAGGACGAGAGTTGCCCCTTGGAGTAAATTTATACGGAAATTTAATTCTTATTATATTTTATATTTCTTTCGGACTTAGAACGGTGAGAAATTGTGTTTACAAAATAACTATACTAAACCTCATCTTGCCATCAGCGATAACACATCTTATACTTTGGGTGGAGCAAGACGGCTTGATGAATCATGTTCAATATTTTAATTATTTGATCTCAAACTACTTAAAATTTGGCAATCAATAAATAGATTGATACTAAACAACAAAGTTCTATTAACAATTAAGTACGCCGTCTTGCCCACCTTTCTTTACTAGTTTTTGTTTTAATGAAAAAAAATAGTAAAATATCTATTAAGTCGAGAAAAATTAATTAAAATCTGTCTTGAACGACTTGAAAAATAAGTAAAAGTAGTTAGATAAAAGACAGCATCTTTTTAGTTTTTTCTTTTGTTTGCGCGCATGTTTCAAATAACATTTTTATCAGAAACCGATTTGAAATTTGGCATAGATTTTTGTACGTATCTAGTCCAGAATTTGATGAAATTTTACAGTAACATTTAATTGAAAACAGATGTGATATATATGCAAAATTTGTTCGTCCGTAGTTTATAAATCCCGAAGTTTTTATTTAATGTTTCGAAAATATACGAGTTTATTTTGTCAACGCAGATTTTTGTGTAAAATGTGTCGTTTGCTCGACTTGTCGTTTTACATATCATGTAAGTTATTGTTGATGAGATGAACAAGATATTCTGTTATTTCAGAAAAGTTTGGAACATCTTTAATTAATGCGGTTTGAACAATTTCCAACGAAACCTTTAAATAATATGCAGGAAATCGTAACAGAAAAGTTGTAATTTTTCTATTGTATAAAAAATATTATAGCTAAAAGCACCTGACTAGAAATGTTTATATTCATTACTATACATTTTTAGAACACATCACTTACCATAATCCTTCCTTTAAGGCTGACATAATTCTTCACACATTCTAATGTTATACCTACTTGTTTTAAATTTGAAAATAATCATTTTTTGAATTGCTAACAAAAATGGGATAAATTTAAGTTCCCTCTTGTGGTATATAAAAAAAGTGAAACTAATTACGTTACTTGAGAATCTTTTTAAATTTCACGAAAGCAATCTACATTTGGAGAAAACATATATATAACCCTCCTAAAAGGTTTTTTTTACATTTTTTATCAGTGAAGTAATTATTTTTTTTAAAATTAAAGATTTGTGTTGTAAAATATTTCTAAAATAAATGTGAAATTGGTCGATTGCTCGAGAAGGAATAGGCAATAGGGCTACAGCTAACTCAGTTGCTTAGAAAGCATCGAAGCACCATTTCGAAAGACACAGGATCGAGCCCCTGGTCAAGACGTTAATTTTCCGAATGATTTAATTGTTGCTTTACGTAACTAAACCAATGATAAATTTATTTATATATATATATATTATTTATTTATTATTATATTCTATTTATTTTCCTTTCTAACCAATGTTAAAAAAGTACTTTATAAATTTAATCCGTAGTTTGAATGAATTTCAATTTTATTTAACTTTTTTCCAAGATATCGACAACCGTTCTTTTCCTCCGGCTTCCTTTTTTCCGTATTTGAAATATTTTAAAATATTGTTGACTATTTCGGAAAACTGAGCTGTTATATGTTCAACGTCAAACCTTCTTTAATAAATAAAACCGCACACCAATCTGTTAGTATCGAAATAATTTTTAAAACCTGAATCAATAAATTTTATATGTACAAAATATTAAGCTAATAATTATACTTCGTTTAGCGGCACGGTTAAAATTAGTCGTGTATTCTTTGATTAAATTTTCAATAACGATTACCTGTTATTATAGATAAATAAATATATTGATCAGTAGTATTTTAGTTCTGCTGCGAACTTAGGGAAAGATAAAAACACAAAATGAACAAACGGACGGAAAGTCTAATTTTAAAGATATAGGCCAATCACTGAGCGCTGATTTATTCAGCATTGGGCTTTATTCTAGTAAATTGATCTTCGCTTTGATACTTCTTCTTTCAGCTAGAAGACTGTAATCTAAAATCAAAGTATGTTTTGCCGATAGGCGTAAGTATAAAGTACGAGAAATTTTGTTATCTAAATATGTTCACGCTGTACCCTTTGTATTTATTTATTTTTAACCTACATAGGTACTCTGTTATTTATTAATATTTATAATAATGCGTATAAACAAAATATAGTTTTCCTTCTCAAATTATTAGGCGCACATTGATTTTGACTAATGCTGTATGGTTGCCTTATTCAAATAATTATAATAAAAACGCATTCCAGTATTATTTATTTTAATAATTAATTTAACGAATATACTCGTATACATTCAATATTTAAAAAAGTCGAATTTTTTGCTTTAATGGATTACACTGATCAATAGGAAGTTTGTCTCCAAAGAATTGGTAAATAATTTCTATAGGATTTTTACCGTAGATTACGAATTAATAAGAGAAAATGCTCCATAACATCACGTTTTCGAGAAAAATGGAGTAAAAAAATATGGAATGCCGCATTTATGAAAAATCATTAAAAATTAAGGGATTGATCCAGGAGGTTTTAATGTTGCTCAAATGTTAGTTAAAATCTTTTATTAGTTGTTATATAAAAATTTCAAAAATTTAAGACATTTCGAAATAATCTGTCAGTTTTACTTTTTTCATTATTTCATACAATGGTAAGCGCACACTCATGCAATGTGTAAAAAGTTCTATAGAGATAAGTTGTTTTCAAGTTTTCATTTAAGTCACGTCACAAACTTCTATGCTGAACTTTTATTTTTTAATCATTTTTCCAAAATGCCCAAAACACGTTTTTCTATATTTTTGATTTCTATTTTTCTTGAAAATGTTATGTGATGGACCATTTTAATGTACGAATTCGTAATCTTCGAATATAATCCTATAGTAATCATTTGCCAATTATTTAGAGACAGAATAAAAAATTTAATTTGTTAACCAGTCTTATAACTTTTTCAAGCCTTCAGAATATAAATAAAGAAATGTTTAAAAAACGAAAAAGAAAAATATGACTGGATAGCTTAGTGGATGTAAAATGCAAGAAAATGTTTGAGACTTTCAAAAAAGACATAAATGGATTGATAGTTTTTTTTTGCGAAATTTGCAAGCTCGGTAAAATATTATTGAATAAATAAAAAAAGATGAAATTCTGCGACGATAAAAGTTTGCGTTTCTTTTTGACGATTTTTTCAGGCGACTTCTAACTTCATGAACCCTTTCAAATTTAAATGAGAGGACCAACTGTCATATTGTATGTATTGGGTGTTTTTTTAACTGCATGAGAATTTTCGACGGTTGTTGTCTATGGTTTGATAGTTGAAAATGTAATACTGTGTTGATATTTCTGTTCAGTAAGGTTTGATAATTTATCATGAATCGTTTAACGTCAGAGCAACACTTCCAAATTGTGGAAATTTACTTTGAAAAAAATAAATCTGTTCGCGAAGTTCATAGAGCACTTCGTTCATTTTACGGTGAACATAATCGGCCGTTACGGTGAATGGTGAGCCCTATCGAGCCATGCTGACTGATTTTTTGTTTCCAAAAATTAATCAGCTAAACATCGACGACATTTGGTTCCAACAAGATGGCGCAACTTCCCATACAGTGGGCTTATCCATCAATTTATTGCAAAATAAATTTGGTGACAACTTCATTTCTAGAAGTGGTCCTTTTAACTGCCCCCTCGTTCGTGCGACTTAACGCCTCTCGATTACTTTTTATGGGGCTATGTTAAGTCATTGGTTTATGCCAACAAACCAGCAACTTTTGAAGCATTGGAAGCCAATATTCAAGCCACCATTGACGCCATACGGCCAGATTTATTAGAAACTACTATGTAACTCGCAGCCGTGGCGGACATATGACAGAAATCATATTTAAAAAATAAATGTCATAAAATGTCATAAAAACTTCATTCCAACAATATTTCTGTCTTGTATTATTATTTAAATTTCTCAAGCTCTTAAAAAAACACCCGTTATAAAACTATACTATATAGGCCAAAATAATTAACTCCATTTTTGAAAATTTATAAATGTCAATGTCATAAAACACCTGATACGTGCTTACTGTTTAATTTTGGATATAAATTTTCTCAATAATTTTACGTAAAACTAATAAACCTTTAACAAAGTTTATTTGAATTTATATTTTGAAATGAGTTTTTAAATAAAACGGGTCAAATATCAACAGAGTTCTACACTTTTTTGAGGTGTTATTCGATTTGGCAAATGAACGACTCATACGAGTATATTAATGTCAAGGAGAAAATTGTCTTTTTTTACGTTTCTATTTTGGTTAGGGCTTAAACCGCATAAAAAGATTTGTTTAGTGAAAAATAGTCATCGGAGGGCCGAGCTTCAGTCGAAAAAATGTTGGAGATAACATGTAATTGCCCAAGCATGACTTAAGCTTACCTCATGCCTGGCTCAAATCAAAATCAAGCTTGATTCTATTCATTTCTAGACAGTAGTGGATAATTCCCAAAAATCTTTCCAAGCAGTGGAATATGGAATAACAGAATAACTTTACACATTTTACGACGTTAAAACTTCTAACCAAAATAGGAACATAGAGACGTAACGTAACGTAAGCATTTAACGAAACTGAGCTTACGGATGTCAAAACTGACATTTTGCCCTAATGTACAGTGAGGTAACATGCGAGTGTAAGTGAAGGCAAGATAAGTTTAATTGAAGATCTTGAAGATTTGTATGACTAGTCGATATTCTCTCCAGTATTCATTATTTGAACTTTCTTTCATTTCCACTTCAAATATTACAGCCATCACTTTACGTTTCGAGCGATTACTTAAAGTGACTTTTCTAGATTAATGAAAATTCTTAAAATTCTGTTACGTTTATTTAACATAGGTTAGTCCCACATGGTTTGCATAATACATGCTAGCATTTTACGTTATGTTACGTCTCAATTTCATTAGAACAATAATGTCCTAACTGTTACTACTGATTTCAGCTTAGTCCCATTCAGCTCAGACGAAGACCGTCATGGGTCATAGAATAAGTTTCTGTTAGTAATCATTTTTCAATTTTTAAGCATTATCAGGAATCTGGTTGGCTGGTAAACACGATAATAGTTTTCATAATTTAAAAAGGAAGCTATTTTATTGAAAAATTATATTTCACTCGTTTTTAACTTAAAAAAATTGCATTTTACATATATATCGAAGTATTTTTTTACTAGTGTTTTTATCTCTACTCAAAATTTAGTATTAAATTTTAATTGGATTTCTGTGTAAAATTACATCTTTTGAGAAATAAATGAAAGGAGGATATTAATGCCATTTACTATTCTATGTAATTTCATTACTTTTATAATAGACAATTGAATGCCTAGTAAAATTACACCAACATTTTTTCCATTATAGCGCTAGTCTTTTTAGCTTTGCTCAAACTTAACTCAAGCCTAATTTAAGCTTTAAGTAGGCCTTAAAATAGAAGTTAAGCTATAAAAGAATACAAAAAGCATTTACACAGATATAGTCTTATTTCATCATTTGTTCATAAAACAAATGCAGTACAATGTTTATGCAGCTTAAGTATCATAAGAAAAGAAAGCTGTCGGACAGAAGTCACAGAGATAAGAATGCAAGTTATATGCACAGACATTACCTTCTTATTACACCAGGTCCCAAAATTTATCTCTTTAGGAGAAACATGCTAAATGTTCTGCTTATAATCACTTGGTCGTCACAGTTCATTGTGTGCCTGCGGTTGAAAGGCCCCCATTATTTAATTATTAAGTGATAAAAATGAAATCTTAAGAAGTAGTCTTTGGCCTACTTGTTCAACCCAAAATATACTTTTATGAGAATATTTGTGAAATAATTATATGGATAAAAATTTGTCATCAAAATTAGGACTTTCTTAAGTCCACACCATTTAATCCTTGCTTAATCTTAAAAATAATTTAAAAAAAACCATAGTATATTTAATTTCTGATAATATGCAAATTTTTACACGTAATATGTACTTGTAATCCAGTCGTGAATAGAACTTGAGATACTTGTAAGAAATTTATTAAGATATCTGCGGAAGGTCGGAATTCCATTGAAGTTGCCTCTCATAAAATACCGCCTACATAATTGCTCTGATAAGCGCATCATAACATTACCGAAAAAAAAGAAATATTGCAGCAAAGTGCAATCTGCAAAAGCGTGCAACTTTTCATTGTCAGTGTTACGCAGTCCAAGTTTAATTCTATCAGTATTTTTTGACCTGATGATTGTGGCTCTAATCAACGCAACTTAAAAACTAATGGTCGCAGCATCTCTTTATAGTTATTAAAACTTTTTCTATACTTCAAGTAATAGCCACTTCATTTACTATAAATATACATGAATGAGTGATATTAAATTGCCATTCAATTATTATTTACCTTTCCGCTTGTATGCATTTCCATTCAGGTAGAACAATGTTTTTTTAATTTTTTGGAAAGGAAATTCATAACCATATGCGCGGTTTCTTTTACCAACTTTCGAAAAACAATTAAGCTTTTGGCTACTTATTTACTTTAATTTCATTTATTACAATATTAATATTCCTATTTAAACGTCAACATTGATATTTTGTGGTGAGTTGACAAACAGTTCGTTTAATATTTAGTTCGTTTATCAAAAAGTGTTGAATATATTTTTTTTCTGTTTAAAGTTGCAATTTTTAAAGAAGTTTTAAACTTTTCTAATGAAATTCTAGGCAGTGTAAATATCATTACCATGAAATCAATTTTATACTCATAGAGAAGAAATAAATACAATAATAATTAAATATTACATTATTAGTTGTAATAATTTGCAAAAACAACGGTAGGTAGAGTAATTTTATATAATTTTTCTAAGCCATTTTTTCACAAAGCAGTGATATTTAATACATAAACACATTCTGTTAACATGTTAAACAATACATAAATTATGCGGGATTAACATATCTCTTTTGTACGAATTTAGATTTTACGCTACGGGATAATATAATGTCAAGTCCGCAAAATGCAATATTATCTTTTTGATATTCATACATATGGCATACGGTATGTAATTGTAAAAGCCGTATAGATAATGTTTCAAGGCAAAGTTTTTAACGATCAGATTACAGATTACATATATGTTATTGAAATAAGTGTGTTTTCGCTTTAATTGTAGTATTTTTATATTTATGTAAAGCAAATAATATGCTACTTCTCATGTGATCACAGCAACAAAAAATATCCGGACCTTAAATATAAATTTAGTTTTCTCTGTTAGAATTAATTGATTTCTATCAATCTGAATAAAAAGAGGAATTAGACAACAGTTAAAAGTTTAAGATTATACATATAATATGAACAGTATCGATTTAAGGCTAGAAGAGTAGTCGAAATCATGAGACTTTACATTTTCGTTACGTCAATTTTACACCAACCAACAACTTATGGTATTATAATATTTTAACTTTAAAAGTATTACTTTCTCTTCTCAATTTAAGGACTGTGCCGGAAGTATTATACAGGGTGTTTCATATAACATATGTCAAAATAAATGGAATGAAAGATACGACCTAGAAAATAGGAGGGGGCAGCTGAACCGTTTGGGAGTTACAGGGTGATTCACAATTTCGAATTTCTCATAGTATACATATATTTTATTTTTATCTTTTGATCAACTTAACGCAGCGACATCGAACTAACGCCAAAAATCTGCTATCCCAATATCCTTTCTAAACATAGGTATTAACCAACCAACTACCACTGTAGGTATACTCACTTCTGAAATTGGGAAAAATGCCTGAAATTTAGGTTTTGCCAATATTTTCTCTAAAATGCAGGCAATTAATACACCTATTTTCTATTTTTATAAAATTGCTCACGTCCACATAGAGAGAAAGTATGCAAATTGATTGATGGAAAACCTTTTGTGGTGAACATTAAGAAATTTACATTTTAATGAAATTAAACTAAAATTAATGCCAAAATGCGTTTTGTTAAATTTAAATTTAAATTAACAAATTATGTAAGTTAATGCAAATGCATATCTTACAAAAACTGCTCAAAAATGTCCTCCGCCACTTTCGATGCATATTAATAGCCTTCTTCTAACTCCATGACAAAGTGTATTGTAGCCGGCTTCTCTTGTATTTTTATCTTTGGTGTTAACAAGACTTAAATAAACTTCATCCTTCACTGTTCCCCTTAAAAATAATTTCAATGGTCTTAAGTCTGCAGGTCTAGAAGACCAAGAAACCTGTTCACTTTGTCCAATTCAGCATTCAGCTATTTTTAAGGAAATCTAGCAGTATATTCGCTTCTTCTTTCGTTTCTCTATATGTAATTTATATCGATGTATTCCTCAAAGGTGAATTCAACCATTCGATAATTATTTCAACTTAAACTTATTTTATAGCAAAATTTCCATTAGATATTAGTAACAGAGCATCAGGATACTGGGGTGTTAGCGTGTTAGCACTGGCTAGCACAAGCTAGTAACAACATAAATTCCATTAATCTTTTTATCTGCAGCAATATTAAAATTAAGTACCTGTGTATACTAAACTAACAAACATTTCCAATCTTCTTCCTAGAAATTTCGCTTGTTTTGCGAATGTTCCTATATAAGTCAATAAAACAATAATATATCACTCAGGGTTTTCTAAGCAATAGAGTTTTTATTTTACCTGGATGTGTTGTACCTCTTTAGAAAAGTAATAAGTTAAAAATAGAAATAGGAAATTAACTTCATGAATGAAAGAAAGTTTTTTCACTTTTGAAAGTGAGTACACCTGCAGTGGAATTGTTGACACTTTGAAAAGAACATTTAGATAGTAGTTATTTGGCGTAAGTTTGATACCGCTGCATTGAGCAAAATGAAAAGATGAAATTAAATAATGATGTGACTGAAAAATTCGAAAATATAAATCACCCTGTAACTGCTAAACGGTTGAACTGCTTCCCCCTTCCCCCGGAATATAATTTTTTGTTTGTCTAGATCACATCTTTCATCCCACATAATTTTAGGATATCTTATATGAAACACACTATATACTTTTAAACGTATCTGCATATGGTTTTGATAAATAATTCGTAACTTGCTTTCATGAAAGTGTGATCAACAAATCCGTAAATGTAAAATTTAAATTTTAAATAAGTAAAATGTTTATAACCGGAATAGCTAAGGTTATACGTAGGCATTTTTATTTCAAAAATTTGTATTTTCTAAAAGGCTACATAAAAGTAAACTACATATATGTATGTATGTATTACATATAGATATGACCAAACACTCTCGAAGAATCTTTCCGGCCTTTGAACCATTATTCTTTTGCAGAAGCTCAATTATAATATAATTTAATAATTTTATTGATTCTCAATTTTTTTAGAATACATTTAAGTTCATAGTATATACTTAATAATATGTATATCTCTTCAAATCGTATATAAATAATCTAAAATCATGGGTACATTCTTAAACAACGAATTTTTATTGTGAAAATTTGCTACCAAAATGGTGAACATTTTACTGTATCACTTTAGCAGCTTTTCCTTGTAATCAGGCTCCTTCTGAGACCGCTCGTAGTGGCCATAGTGATGCAAACATAGCCGCTGTACAGCATGAGAAATTTTCCGGTCGCGTAATTTCTCGATTTGGCGATGTCAATTGGCCGTTTCATTCTTATGATTTGATGCCGCTGAACTATTTTCTCTGGGGCCATTTGAAAGACCGGGTTTACGTGAACAAACCACAAACAACTGACGCTCTGAAAGATGAAATTCGGCACTGAATTGACAAGAGAAGCGAAGCTTTGTTGCAAAATGTGGTTCAAAATTTTACGAAAATAGCGAACGTCTGCCATTATATTCCATTATTAATTCCCATATTTCTATTTTACATTGGTATCAATAAAACTGAATTTGTCGAAAAACAATTGTGTTTTTAAGCCAATTTACTTAATAAACCTAAAATTTTCCCACCCTGTACTTCTATCTATACTAATAAAGACGGAATTTTTGTTTACCTCTTGTACGAGTATAGATAATCTCGGAAACTACTGAAGTGATTTGGATAAATTCCTGATCATAAGCTTTAAATTTACACTAATTAACTCTTTTGCAATACTTTTTTTATAACCGAAATCGTAATTTTTATGGCTTTTAGAGTAATCTCGGAGAATATTGGACTGATTTGAATAATTCTTTCACCATAAATTTTTTGAAGTGAAATTTCTTAGGCGACGATTCAATAATTGCATAAATACATATATATATATGTACATAATTATACCATAACAGACCCTTATTTGGTGTTCTTTTTTTAAATTATAGGGCATATTATTTTCGTTATGTGAGCCAAATCAACAACTTTTACAATATTTATCTGTCTGTACACGTATCACACAGAAACTACTGCATAAATTTAGTTGAAATTTGATATGTCGATAAGTTATGTCAGTAATAAATATAGTAAACTTCTTATTCTGGCATAAAAAAAAACTTCTGTGGGGTAATTAAAAAACTTTAATATAATGTAACTATTCCAAATAATTCAATCAAATTAAATGAAATTTTCATGCTTCGGTTACTCACCAATAGATGTTTATTTATTTATTAACGCTTAATACAAGCTACGTACATTAAATAAACTTAAGACTAGTGCTAACCTAAGAAACTAAATAAGAGGAGGAAAAACGGAGAAAGGGAAAGGACAAGGCAGATTAAGGGAGACTAAATTAGGTGGTGCCTGAGAGAATTTTGACTCAGGTGAAAGCCGAAGGAAGGGAGGTAGTTGGCTCTTCGAAGCATTCTTATGAGGGGCTCAGAAAGACCGTAGTTGGTTCGGTGGTAATGTTATTAATGTTACGAACATTAATATTTCCGCTACTCACCAACGAATCTCTTTAGGAGTGTTTTGGTTTTTTAATTCATTTTTATTTTTATTTTATTCTATTCTTGATTTTATTTTACCTGGCTTCCAAATTCCAAAACGATGCACGAAGTGGAGGTCACAGCTTTATAATTTATTACAAATATTTTCTATGCAAGATATCTAAGTGCTTGAAAATAAGTAAACAACAAACAAACATTTTATATTGACGCAATTGTCACATTTTACCAAAAAAACAAAACACATTTAGATTATATATTACTATATATGTATACTTAAATGAGAGCGCAACAATGAATTGACTAAACTAAGCTTGAACGCTCTTTACTTCCCTGCTTTTTGGATTTGCTTGCTTTATGGCCATTACAATTTAGAAAGATACGCTAAAGGTTAATAAGTGAAATTACATAGAAACTGGAATTTAAAAAAAAAATAGGTAATTAACATTTTTGACTTCATGTAGGGGTAGCGATAACGTCAAAGATACACCTATTTTTATTACTTCTTCAGTTATATCGTGTATCAAGTCAACTAACGCTCGTGATAATAATAAAGCGTTAAAGGATTTTCGAATGCAAATAAAGCGATTAAGAGAGCTTTTTGCTTGAAGAAGCACTTTCAATTATTTTTAATTAAAATTTTACCGAGGTTTAAAGATGACTAATTTATTAATGCAAACCCCCTGTAAACTGCAAGCCAGAAAATTGTTTCTAGGGGATTGCGATGTAATGCATTTCTGTGATTAATGACTAAAATAGATAACACTGATCAACAAATTTAATAATTTTTGTTGGTGTTGAACAAGTAGCATTTTATTTCCATAGGTTCTTATTTTTAGATTATGAATTTTTAAATAAAATCAAACCAATCAGCTCACGTTTTCGAGAAAAATAGAGATAGATAGATAGAAAAGATCAGGCATTTTTGAAATATAAGTAAAAATACAGGTTTATCTTATAAGTTTGTAACGTAGCCTAGCAACAATATGACTATTTATGAAAAGCAATGATGAAGCATATATGTATAACTTAATCACTAATAAATGAAATCCAAAAATTAGATCTAGCTTTTACTTAAAACTGTCACTACTACAATACAATTTAAAATCAATAGATTTTCTTAGAATAAGCAATTTTACCCAACAGTGGTGAAGCCAAAAAGTACCTATGTAACTCTATACTATATGTCGATTTCTGTGCTGCCCATATCTTATAAACTAGTCAACCGTTTTGTTTTTGCTTCATGTGAAATGAAGTGTCATTTTTTTTTTTTTATGGGAGCGGGGAAATGCTCTTACGCACGATGTGCCGGACTCCCCAGCAAAAGCTGGGCCTACCGGCTAAAACCCCGGTCCCTTCCCCCAGGAACACCACCCTTGAACCGTCTGTGAAACATTACTTCGGGGTGGAGTCCTATATACCCCCCCACAACAGGACCCCCTTACCCCAACAGGCGTTCCCTGTTGGCGTCCTGTTCCATTTGGCGAAGGATCACCTTCACGATAAGAGCGATTTTTCGCCAGAAGTCCCTCCCCTGCAGCATAACCCCAACTATGTTATCAGGGGTTATGCTGCCAGTCATTCTTTCTACGTCGTCTCGCTCCGCCCTCCAGCAAGCACATTCAAAGAATGTGTGGAGAGCGGAGTCCGACGGGGAATCACAGTATACCTACACAGCGCGGGCTCGTTACCTTCCCTATGCGGTAAAGGAAGGCCCGAAAGTGCCCGTGCCCCGTCCGCATCTGGGTGAGGTAGTAATCGATCTCACCATGCTGACGGTTCAGCCAGGTGTCCAGCCGGGCTGTCCACGGGCCCCGCGACTCCCCGTCCCACCTTTCCTGCCAGGACGTCAAGGTCCTGGCCCGTACGACCCGCTGGGTCTCCCGCCCCAGAACAGGCTTCTGCTAGTGGACAGCCTGTCGCTCCCTGGCCAAGAGGTCAATTGGAATGACCCCCGCGACCGCCAACACCGTCGGTTTCGAGACCGTGCGGTAGGAGCTCGCGATGCGGAGGGCCGCACGTCGCTGCACCGAAAGCAAACGCCTGCGGTACTTCTCCCACCGCATCGCCCCGGCCCAGACTTCTGCTCCGTAGAGCATGACGGCCTCAGCGGTGCGGAGCAATAGACGCCGTTTGCTGGGTCTGGGACCACCAATGTTGGCCATGACCCTGCTTAGCGCCGTCGTCATCGCAGCCGCCTTGTCCGCCCTGCCCCTGATCTCGTCCCAGAAGGTGAGCCTCCAATCGAGTCTCACCCCCAGGTACTTGATCGCGGGCTTCGTCTGGACCGACATGTCTCCCACCCGCATCTCTCTCAGGAGGGGGATGCGCTTCTTCGTCAGAAGGACGATTTCGGTCTTGGCCAACGCCAACTCCAATAAAGAAGTGTCATTAGCATCGTCTAAAATGAAAGGAAAACAAATAAACCACAGGCTAGAAAGCCTGTTGTTTTTGCATTTGCACTTGGTTTCATCAAAATACATAGGTATACGTATCAAATTAAAGGTTTGGTATGGGAATATAATTAGGACCTCATACATTCTTACAATTATAACACTTTGCTGTTTGTAGTCACTCTACTTTTCTCTTACCGACTGGCTTCTTAATTCCAATAACGATCATCAATTTTAGTTCAATTTGCGAGAAAAACGTGATTGGGCAGCATCAAATTTAATTAGAATTGTGTATTATTATTCAAAATTTTTTTTGTATAGATAAATTTAAAGTGGTTTAATTGCATTTCCATAGCTGTATATATGGAAATTACTCAAAAACGCAATAATTTTCATAAGAGGACGAGAATCGAACCTGCATCCCTTGAATTGGCGCTTTGCTGCTTTAACCAACTGAGCTACCTGTGGCTACTTCCCGTCGAAACTTTTTCGTACAATTTTTGTTGTGACAAGAGGCGCAATCGACTAATCCACAGATATGTAACAACGTGAAATAGAAAATGCGTTATCTTCGGTTGAAAGTGGTCATGGTTCTCAGCCTTAAGAAAACAATTAGAAGGTGATAGAAAAATATTATTTTAAGTATTTGCTTGCCATTTTATTAATTTCTGCGACGACGAATTCTACTTCCTCTAAGTCGTGCAAACTTAAGGCGGGAATGTGCAATGGTGAGTTTTATTAAATTTTATATTGCTTCGTTTGTAACTTTTTTGTATAACAATGTGCACATTGGACCCACAAATCACACTATTCCTGTAATATCCACCAATATGATAACCCTACATTTATATTTTCAAATTTTTATAACAGAGTGAAACAATTCGATTTCATTTATTATATTTTTAAAAATATTTATATTGTCAAAAGTCGTTGCCATCTCCCTCATCTGTATTTGTTAAAAAGTTATTTGTGAACATCTTTTAATCGAAAATTTTGAAAAATTCATAACTTCTTAATGAGTTGAAATCAAGACCTAAATTTTTGTAGGGGAATTTGGTAGGTAGAAATGAAATGCCCTAAATGTATATCAAATTTATTAGTAGGAGTTTCTAACTCAAGGGAACAAGTTAGCTATTCTTAGCTTTGAATGGCATTTTCAAAAAAAATCTTCCATTGGCGCTTGATGGCTGATTTTTAAATATTTGTTTATAGAAAATTTGAGTTTCAAGCAACAGATTGAGTTTGAGGTCTCTTCACGAATTTTGATGAACATTTTTCTTTGGGTAGAGAATAACAAAATTTCCTTGCAAATTATGTAAATATGTATTTTAAGTCAAATATGTTTAAAATTTTCTATTTTAAAAAATTGGCCATGAAATTTTGAAATTAACGAATTAAATATAAATATCTTTTTAGCTTGTCGACGATGACAAGCACGCATTTTATTAATGAATTTGCAAATCGACTTCAAATTCAAATTATGCAAAATTAATAATAAACAATATACCTCTATACCAAAACTATTTAAAAATAAACAAGAATTTTACATCATAATTAAGATTACCCTATTAAGAAATGTTTAAAGTATTTCTTGTAAAGAAATTATAAAGTGTGTTTGTTTTTTTTTCTATTATTTTCGCTATGAAGGTCTCTCTTGTCTACCTTAACTCATTCAAAATGCTGGACAATAACGATGATCAGGTCTCGCAAGAATTCAAATTGTTACCGAATAAAGACTGCGAATGGAATCAAAAATCTTGTGCACATAACAATAATGCGGTATGTACTAAAATTAGTAGTTTATTTTTACCATGTATTAAATGTACACTAATTAAATGTTTCAGGAAGCTCAAATTGGCAGAAAAGAACCAAAAATACGTGCGAAATGGGGAAAAGAAATTGAGTTTCTTTTCTCCTGTATAGCACTTTCTGTAGGCCTGGGAAATGTATGGAGATTTCCGTTCATAGCTTTGGAAAATGGAGGAGGAGCATTCGTCATACCATACGTATTCGTCCTTTTGCTTATCGGAAGACCAGTGTACTACTTGGAAGTTGTTCTGGGGCAATTTTCTAGCCGAGGGGCTATTAAAGCTTTTAGCTTCGCTCCTATTATGAAGGGTAAGGACTATAGTAAATTATGGTTGATTTTTTACTTTTACTTTACTAAACCTTTCATTTTCTCAGATTTAGTAAATTTCTTATAAAAATATTTTGAATTAAATTAGAAAATTTGTTTTAATTATTTTTTATTTAGTACCTATAATATAGCATAAACGAAAGTACTACCCCAATGTAAAATAGTTTCCCCGCTCGCTTGTAAAAACCAACAATAAAATGCTCTTTTATATGCTAATGAGGAGCAAAATATTATACTCAATTTTAAGCTCATCATATATACTCGTACCATTTATTGATTAATAAAAATAACAATAACTTACCATTTACAGCAAAACTCGTTAAAAAGCAAAAACAAAGGGTAAAATAGTTCGTCCACCTCAAAAACGAAGTAAAATAGTTCGCCCATAATGGATTTTGAGTTGTCACCACTTCGAAGTATAATCTTTATCTTGTATCAATTTCATCTGGTATAGTAAATACTTACCAGTTGTTGGCAATAGTCCCAAATAATTTGTACTTAAGAGCACAATTTTTTTTATTTTTCCCTGTAAGAACTAGATCTAGTAGATCTAGCTAATTGAAGGTCATTCCATAAGATGAATATTATTTGAAGCTAACCATTCCTTTGTTGTTTTAACAGTATGGCAAGAGCGTTGTCTTGCAGGAAAATATATTCATCTTTAGGAGTTTTCAATACATAAAATATTTAGGCATCACTCCAAACATTGACTTTCAAGAAGCATATAAGATCAGATATAAACAAGTCAAGCTTATTGATAAAAACCTTGTACCTGTTTATTAGCAGGAGATCCACCCTGAGCCTGAAAAATAAACTAATAATTCATAAAGTGATATTTCAAGCCTTCATGCTTTATGGAACGCCAGTATGGTCTGAATGTGCTAAAACACGTCTTAAAAAAATCCAAATTGCCTAAAATAAAATTTTAAAAATGATGCTAAATTTACCCTGGCACTTCTTAACTATAGAATTGCATAAAAGGGCTAATTTAGACTTCATAGCGGATAAATTAAAACATATTACAGGCAAATTTTTCTTAAGATGCTGTTGATCTGAAAACAAATTAATTAAAGAATTATGTAGCTCCTAATAAAAACTTCGATCTTGACGCAGGATAGCTTCCGAATATATGTAAGAATAGTTACTAGTTATATCATTGGGTTTTTCCATCATATTATTTTCCCAAAAAAATCAAGATCTCCCCGCGACAATATACATCCCTAAAGCCGGGAATTTGAAAGTTCTTCTCAAACAATATATGGCAGGTGAAAGGTTTGTTCTGGATTTTGTATTACCTTTATAGAAGATATACGAGTATACTCGTTTTTAAAAAATTCGTACAACTATGGATAGAAAATTTTTTCCAATCGATTGATTAGACATTACGATAATTCCTTTCGCCGCCGATTGTAGTTAATGGTCCACAATTTCTTTTCATACAAGAACATCTAAAATTGACGCTATAGGATATCGTTCCGTTTTTTACTTTTATTTATCTCGAATTATAATTTGCGATATGATTTAACTTTCGGATATATGAAATTGATGAAGTGATTTTCCCTTTTTATATTCATTAACAATAAATTTTCGACTGTCTTTAGAGTTTTAGGCGAAAGCCATTTTATTCAAACTCACTTGAACCAAAACATTAATTTTAATAATCCACATTTTATAAAATGACTAAAAATGAAACATAGTTCTAAATAAATTAAATTTTGAGTCATAAAATGATGAATTCTTGTTGAAGTAATCATTAAAAAGAACATATATATGTATATATTAAATTCACAATTATTTATAATATTTTGTTGTTCATCATCCGAGTAAAGACAATATTTTATATATTTTATTTTTTTACAAGTACTCATTAAAAGGCAGATGGGCGTACTATTTCGCATCGGAGAAGTATTCCAAAACGTTCAATTTTTTAATGTAAACCGAAAGAGTGTCCCAAATTGTGGAAAACAAATGTATTTATAAAACTTTTATAATTTATATGAAATCGGTTCACTTCCGGTGTTCACGCATGCATTATATTTTGAATAGTCATCAAACAATAATTAGAATTGTTAGAATTGTTAAAATGCAACTTGTATGAATGTATGTATATTATTTGTTTATCTCAAGATTAATTCTAATTTTATTTTGGAACCTATTAGAGATAATTCTCTCATACTCTACATTTTTAGGACAATCGATCAATAAATTTGTCAGTTATCTTTAACGCCAATTTTAAAAAAGTAGTTATGAGAAAAATAAGTTTAAAGTTCTGATACATAAAACGTCTACAATTTTAATGACTAGTTAAATAGCAGACTAAGGGACATACTACTCATCAATTATTTTTCAATACTAGTTTCCTCTTTCAAGTTTTTCCATGTCAGTATAGTAGTGTAGTAGTACACCTAAGTCAATTCGAAAGGACAGGTTTACAAAATACTATATAGAGTTCGTTCGAATCGAATTGAAGGCAGCTTGCAAAAACTCCTTTTGAATTGAAATTCCATACAAAAATTGGTCAAAACATATATTTTCAATGCGATTCGAACGAATTCAGTAATAGAATCCCCGCATTTGTCTCGTATATAATGGCGTATGTATCTTCTTACAATCATACAAAGCATCATACTTTTAATTTTTCATAAATAATTGATCATAATAATCGATTCATTAATTTCAATTAATAAAAGATGTCATATGATTTTGAGCAAATCAAATTGATCTGTTACTGTACCCATTTGATTAATTTATATCATGGTATAAATTACACTGGCCAATAGCAACTTTGTCTCCAAAGAATTAGAAAATCATTTCTATAGGATTTTTTCCGTAAATTACGAATTCGTAAATGAAAATGCTCCATAGCATCGTGTTTTCGAGAAAAATATAATTAAAAATACAGGAGCAAAATGTTGGTTATTTTTGAAAAATCATTAAAAATCAACAGATTGATCGAGGAGGTTTTAATGTTGCTCAAATGATAGTTGAAATCTGAAGTTTTTGTAATTAAATTAAAACATTTCGAAATAATCCGTCAGTTTTACTTTTTTGCACAAACTCATTATTTGATACAAGCGAACACTTATGAACACTATAGAACATAGAGATAAGTTGAATTCAATATGCCTAGATTAGGACTCAAGTTTTCATTGAAGCTACGTTACAAACTTCTATGATGAACTTTTATTTTTTAATGATTTTTATTCTACGTAAAAAATACCTATAGTAATAATTTCCCATTGCTTAGAGGCAAAATAAAAAATTAAATTTGTTAACCAGTCTTATTGGCTCATAAGCTTAAAAGAGTGAGAAAAATCGAGTTCAATTTATCAGAATATGAACCAACTTTTATCAACTTAAATTATTGTCTCCTATATGTTTCCCTAAATAATTTTTTTAATAACAGCCTCCAAGTGTACTTTTCTGCATCAGAATCCAATTTGTAAATTTTTAGGGCTTCTGATGACTTCGTTTCTTCTATTGTTCAAAAACATTTTCTCTTTTAAGAAAAAGTTCAATTATTATAATACTTATTTTTACGAGATTTCACTGAATTTTAGTATTATAGAATTGAGAAATTGCCGAAATTTATATAGGACGACCCCGGAAGTATATCCTCTTAAATAAAAAAATAATAATTAAAATTTATTTACAAATGATGGAAATATTACGTAACACACATCAAAATAAAGAAAATTCAAAATACCACTGAATTGAGAATCTTCTCCTTTTTTGAAGTTGGTTAAAAAATTATTAATTAAAGTTTACACATCATAATGTTAGGTTACCACATAAAAATATATACATATTCTTTTTCTTCTCTACAGGTGTTGCTTATGGTCAGGTTTATGCAACAGGGCTGGCAACAACTTACTATGCCTGCATCATGGGGATCACTATTAAATTTTTGTTTGCATCTCTATCTAATATACTACCCTGGGGATACTGCCGAGAAGAATGGGGCCCGCAATGCTTAAATGCGTCCGCATATGACTCCACTTCTAATCATACATCATCGGTTGGAAACACTTCTTCAGCAGAATATTTTTTCACGTAAGTTCCTTTCTCTTGTTATTTCTAATTAAATTTTTTTAATAATGTAAAGAATATGTTAATTTAGAAAGGAAGTTCTTCGAGAAGTAGACACCCTAGAAAACGGCTTAGGGAACCCAAACTGGGATCTGGTAGGGTGCTTAGCAGTGGCTTGGTGTATTATCGGGGTAATACTTATTAAAGGTAGGGAAACTTTAATAGTGTACTAGAAATTATTTAAGTTAGTAATTTCTAAATAAACTTAGATTTAAGGTCAACAAATCTTAGAAGCAGATAAATAAACTGCCGAAAAGGAAGAAATGAACTCAATCGCAACGTCTAAAATGTGGTTAATCACATTTGTCATGTTCTATAAGTACGTATATCTGGAGAAGATGTTCTGACCGGCGATTTCCACTATATTTATTTATTTATTTTTGTTTAATACAATCTACAATCAGTTATGGTTTAAAAAAAATTAAACCAACAAAAACGAATAACCTAATTTAAAAAAACACTTGGATACAGGATGGGTTATTGTAAGGGTGGGTTGAACATGGAAATCTAAGATGGCAAAGTTGTTGGCCTTCCGTAGCTTTCCAGTGAAGGATTCGAAGTTATGAATATAAAGTAATGGAATGGACATACCGTGTACGTGTAATCTGTGCGAATAAAATATCCCTCAGCCCCTCTTCATTTTTTGACTTTGCTTACTGCAACAATCACTTTTCTATGTAGTGGGACGGGGCTTATAACCTTTTCTTTACTAAATATTCAAAGGTTCGAAGTAACCGCAATTAGTACGATCACACTAGAGGCAGAAAATGAAGAAAAATCTAACGTTACAAGGGTTAGTGTTAGGATACATTGTAAAGCAACTCGGTACAGTAAATAATGGAATCAATTAGAAATTGATGGGTGGAGACGATATCGATTACATCACAGTATAAGGCAAAAGACTGAAGGTTAATTAATTTTAAACTACTTTGGTTTGAAGGAAGGTTGAAGTTGTTTGTCCAAAGAAGGTCATGTAACGAAAAGCAAATGAATCTGCACTGAATTTATCCAATTCTGCGGTCTAACAAAGAAGATGTAGAGTGACTCAGTGACGTAGAGGTTGGAATACGTTTAACCAAACCATGAACAGAGTTAACATTGGTAATGATACAGTCAATGTGAGAACGGTAGTTGAGCTCACTATCACAAACAACACCAAGATCGCGAAGGGAAATGAATTTATTGCGATGTTGATAATATATAAGTTTACAATTAACTTGCGCTAACAAATTTTAGATAATTTTCTCAAATATGTTGAATTCAGACGTTAAGTGCAAGCTAAGATATACTTTCAGAAAATGTACTTAATAAAATTCGTCCTTATAGAATATCCTTTTTCTCTAATTTAAAAAACGCTGAAAAATTGAAAGACAAATACAAATTAATTTATATACATTTTAAAGGAATAAGAAGTTCAGGAAAGGCGGCTTATTTTATTGCAATTTTTCCTTATGTTGTAATGATAATTTTATTCATACGAGCGATCACACTGCCAGGATCTCTTGACGGCATTGCGTACTTCTTGAAGCCCCAATGGGACCAGCTTCTAAACCCTAAAGTATGTATTGTTACACGAAAATTATTATCTTAATAAATATAAATAAATGTTTTTCAGGTCTGGTATAATGCCATAACTCAGGTATTTTTTTCTCTGGCAATTTGCTTTGGGACTTTAGTTATGTATGCATCATACAATAATTTTAATAGAAACATGTACAAGTACGTTAAATCTTTTATCTTAAGTTCGATTAATTTTCCATTAATAATTGTTTTATTTAGAGATCTAATTATTATAAATATCATGGACACAATGACATCCATTTTAGCAGGTTGTATTATTTTTGGGATCCTTGGAAATTTAGCCTATGAAACAAAAGCAACTAGTATTGCAACTGTTGTAAAAGGGGGCGCAGGATTGGCTTTTATTTCTTACCCAGATGCTATAGCCAAATTTAAATTTCTACCTCAGGTAAGATTATTTTTATGACTGTTAAGCTATTTTTGAGAGAATTGTTTGAACAAATAAACTAAAACGTTTTTCAAAAACTCGACATTTAAAAAAAAAAATCAAATCAAATCAATTTGATAGACAAAATTATAAATTCACCCCAGAAAGAGAACTTGTAACTATTTCTGAAAGGAATTTGAAAAAATGGCTTGTGCTTACATATGTACTGATAAGTACTATATAAATGTATGTGGGATCTGTCGACCGCACTTGTTATCAGAACAAACTTTGCTCCAGAAGAAACCGGGCGCAAGGCCACGAGTAGCGCAGTTGGATAGAAAACATCGAGGCGTGAATTCGAAGGAGGTAGGTTCGAGCCTTGTCTTCTAGTCAAAGTCTTAGATTTTTTTTTGAAATAATTCCCACATGTATGAGTATACCGAAAAAGTTGAATTTTTTTCATAATCTTTAAAATTTCAAATGTTGCATAACAATGCACTGTTCGGCTATCCTGAATAACTCTAAAGAAAAAACATTTGTTTGAGTTTTAAAAAGCATAAGTTATTAAGCTAAAATCCTATGGGATTGGTGCTAGAGAAATTGTACGGAAAATCGATCAGACTTCATTAGAAGCACAATCATGCCAAGAATAGCCAAACAAATAGCCAAGAAAAAAACAAGAGATTACTGACCGCGATGAAAGGATGATTTGCAAAGCAACAAGCAATTTGATTTAATGAGGTACCAAAACGCTTCATCAGTTTAGGGAGCTTTCTATGGAAAGGGTGTCAAGGTGAACTCTACTAGAAGAAGATTTTTCAAGCCGTGTTGCTTCTGGGTTGAAAAGAATTGTTTGGAAGTGACTCCTATTGCTTTCAACAAGACACCATCGCATACGTGTTGAAAATTTAATGGACTTTTTGTCAAGGGATAAATAGCCTCCTAGTAGTCCTAATAAAGGATCTTTCATTAAGCACTTCCTATCTTTAAATTTAAATAAAACATAGAAATTTCTAATTTGTTTGAAAGGCCTATCGACGTCATTAGGTACGGAATATTACATCGTTCAAATGTCCGCCGCGACTTCTCTGGGTGGCGCGAATCCGAAATGCCCAATTTTCCATGACTCTGGCGCATAAATCAGGCTGAATGTGGTTTGAGCTTTGTTGCACGTTGCTCCGCCCTGTTGAAACCACATGTTGTTGGTGTCCATATAATCCAATTCAGGCCAAAAGAAGTTGGTAATCATTGACCTATAGCGCTCGCTCACAAATTGTCGGTGGCATCTGAGTGGTTTATTATTCTTTTTTTGGTTCATATAAGATACCAACATTTTTCATTGGATTGAATTTTAGAAACCGTCATGTATACATATCAAGATTTTATTTTTTCATCTGATTTAAAATCATTTTCAAACGGGGAAGGAAAAGCTATATGACAAATTACGAATAATAAAAAAGCATTCCAGAGAAAGACTGTGAAGCTCTTACTTGTCAAAAGTAACGTTTAACTTTCCAGTAAGTAAATATGGCCTTAGTTATCATTGCCTATGGAACTACTTACCATTCTAAGTCTTCCTATGTTAAAGTAATCTATTCCGTCATCGCCAAGGTAAGGGGTTTAGTAGTCTTTGCGGTGCAACTTTCGTACATATTGCCGATGCTACTAGGATTCAGAGACATAACTTATGAACTTTATGTGATTTGTAAATGTACACCATAATTGGTTGAACGTAATATTATTATTTCTTCGGGAGAAATAAGGTAGGAATTGAGTTTTTGTTTGTTGATTACATGTTTTATATATTCAGTGAAAATAAAACAACCTAGAAAAAAGATGTTGAGATGGAAAGTCTTGAAACAAAAATGGAATATGTTCAAAATTTACTCTCATGGTTTGGTCATTGAACGCATCCTCCATTTTTAACATGGAATCAATATTTCGCTGTACTCAATTTCGTACTACACCATTTTTTTCACGGTCTCATCCCCAAACGATACCAGTTTTTGAAAAATTGTATTTCAATGTTAAGCATGTAAACGCCTAATAAGTTGCTGAATAGCCTTGTTTTACCTGATGTATCTTATGTAAGTACTACTTACAATTAGCCAAATACTTGTAAAATGCTTAAGTTTGGTTAAGATGTATTACGAAAAGCTGTGGAGGTAATATACTCGTATAGTAAAACCTATAGTTTTGCTACCACGGTCCACATCTCAAGGATTCCTTAGCTCTATATTTACTTATGCGTTTTTATCAGCTTTATTAAATTCTTCATGTTGAATTTAGAAATTTTAATAGTAAATTCATGAATAATACTCTTAGCAATCATTTTCATTGAAATCCTTTCATTAAAATTCCTTCAAATTCGAAAACAAAGGTCCGAATTTTATAAAAATCGAAATCGAAATATTGTAACTCTTGTATTTTAAAATGTCAAAAACGGATTCACAGCTAGTATCTCCAAATACCTTAATTAATGGAAATATAGAATTTTGGCAGGAATCTTCAGTCCGTAATTTTAAATCCCTATATGATATGCCCATGAAAGGTAGCTTATATGTTAAGGTTGTAATATGTAAACAAATTTGCAATTTTAGATACAGTGACTCATAAAATTTAATAAACTTTTTTGTGTCTAATGGTCGACAATTGGTTTGGAGAAAACCAATCGCGGCATTAAATCCAAAACATTTTAGGCTCCACGGTTAGACATAGGGGTGGGAACAGCCTAATATATGTATAAAAAGCAAGTGTTCCAGCACACATCTATCGGGTAAAGTCGAAGAAGTTATCCTTTTGACTCGCAATACATTTTACCATCACCATATATATCCAACTCAATAAGACAAACAAGCCCTAGATCATTTGCAAAGTACGAGTAAGAAAAATGTCTCTAGAAGGCAAAAAAATCCGATTGGATTTAATTTTTGTGGATATTTCACTGAACGGCTATACGGCTATATTTCACTGCACGGTATTAAATTGAACTAAAAAATTTAGTTCTTATTTTGTTTTAAATTTGTGGTATAACAAAGGATACTTTAAATAGAAAAAGTATTACATTTTGTTACTAATAAATGTTTTTAAAAATATGAGATACATAATAATTTGTAAGTGGGCTAAATTTTTTATTCACAATTTTTATTTAACAGGTATTTGCTGTTTTGTTCTTCCTCATGTTACTCGTCCTGGGAATTGGCAGCAATATCGGAATGGCATCATGTGTGATAACAGTCGTTAAAGACAAATTTGCCAGCATTCCCAATTGGATTCTAGCCGTGTCTGTATCTTTTATAGGTTTTATGCTGGGAATCGTCTACATGACTCCCGGGGGACAGTTCATTCTAAATTTAGTCGATTTCTTTGGAGCTTCTTTCATCGCACTCGTTTTAGCTATTGCTGAATTAGTTGCAGTTGGATGGGTTTATGGTAATTCATAATTTTGTAATTATTATCCAACGATTTCATAATTGTTTTTGTTTGATTGCAGGCACAAAACGATTCTGCAATGATATTGAATTCATGTTAGGGATAAAGACTGGAATATATTGGAGAATATGCTGGGCGATAATAACACCAGGAATTATGTTCTTGGTGCTAGTTTATACATTAGTACAATATGAGCCCTTAACTTATAAGAACGTTCAGTATCCTGGTGTAGCATATGGTAAGTGAAAAAATAAATTAACAATATTACTCCAAAACCTACCAAATAGGCTTTATATGACTTCCTGGACTAATAACATAGAATATGTAAATTCAAAAGGTGGAAAAACTATGATAGTTTAGTGTAGAACATTAGTTAGCAGTCTAGACTGTATCATATATTTTAGGTATGAAATAAAAATTATTATGGGAAATCTGTTTCAAAGTGATGTAAAGTCATCTATTATGGAATAGCACTGCACATCATTTACTAGTGTACGCTGTTCGCCACGATATGCCTTGCTCTGTCATGGAGTTTGCTAATCAAGATTAGTTTGAGTTCCTATCTGTTATCCTAAGTCTGCGATACAAAAATATACATTTTAACTGCCCAGGTTCCCATGTGAATAGTGACACATATGAGCTTTCCAGTTTCTTAAGTTAGTCTAATGAAGGTTGTCTCATTGGAGATTTAAATTTGCTATCTATCGATTGGAAACCTTTGAACGACAACGGGTTCTTACGTTCGAATATATCCGTATTGCCTGTTAATATTTATGCTATTGACGACAATTTGCGAGGTCTGTTCAAAAAGTATCGCGAATTTTGAATTTCCACGGGCTACGTATATTCGATTTTCCTCTTTTTTGTCGCGATATGTTAGTACTTATGTCCCTTAATTATGCTGACAAGCTCAGCTATTTTGAATGTTCAGTTAATTTTTAACAGCTATTTTGCTTGGACGTGTTTTGGCTCGTCTTCGATTTTTTGTCTATTCCAAAAAATGGATCAAAGAATTTGTATCAAATTTGGTTTGAAAAACAAAATTAAGTGCGCAGACGTATTTTGAATGTTGACTGTGGCATATGGTGAAGCTACCTTGGACTAAAGCAACGTTTATTGGTGGTACAAAATGTTCTCAGAGGGTCCTGAAGGTGTAAACGAGGAAGAGCATGCCGGACGCCCAAGCACATCAACAACGGAGAATAACGTCGAAAAAGTGAAGAAAATAGTATTGGGCAATCGTCGAATCACGAGATGTTGGACTCTATCCGCGACAACCCAAATTTGCTCCAGGGGTCATAACTGGTGACGAATCATAGGTTTATGGTGGAAATGGAATGACGTGGAAACCAAAATTTGATACAGATTCTTTGATCCATTTTTTGGAATAGGCAAAAATCGAAGACGAGCCACAACATGTCCAAGCAAAATAGCTGTCAAAAATTAACTGAACATTCAAAATAGCCGAGCTTGTGAGGGTCATGAGTACCAACATAACGCCATAAAAAAATCGAATATAGGTAGCCCGCGGAAATTCGCGATAGTTATTGTTCGGAATAATGTTTTCCAAGAACTGAACACGCAGCGCTATAGGATAATTTATTATATAAGATATTTACTTATCTTACTCTTACTATTTATGCCCTATATCTAGATCAAGAGATTTTTCTGGACCTTATCGGATTAATAGATCTTTGCAACATTTAAAAAATCTTAAATTTAAAGCTTGAATGGATTCTTCATGAAGCAAAGTTGACTTTTATCATTATTTTCAATTACGTAATAAATTTATTTCATGGTTTGATGTGGCTTACGTAGAGTACATGGATAATATGAACGCAATCTTTCTCAGTCAGCCTAAGTAATTTTTAAAGTTTAGAATTCCAAACGAGGAACAGACGATTATTTATCCCTGCTAAAGTTTGGTGAGTTTAAAATCGATGATTATCTTTAGATTGTAAATCTCTTTGGTGATTTTTTCAAGACTGCTGTTTTTTTCGACGATCATTATATATATTTTATTACAATGATTTTACCTCTCTGACGTTTCCACCTACCTCGCTGGAAGTGGTGCATTTCTTAATTCATGACCACAACAAAAGTTTGGCTAAAAATTTTTCATGTGATTCCGATGGTATTTTTGTCACTCTACGCTCTAATTTTTTATTCCATGTTTTTTGTTATTTATTTAATTTATCGGTATCTTCAGGCATTTTTCCTGCATATTGGAAATTATAATGCTGCATAGCAATGTAACGACTTATATATACCCGTGGCAAAATGGTCACACTTGGTAATACCTGTGGAGTATCCCAGGGAAGCCTTCTTGGTCCATTCTAATTCATTGCTTACATATAGTGTCAAATACGTGACTGTGATATTCTAAACGCTGACTTAGCGATCCTTTAACAGCGATCTATAAGTTATCTTCCCTTAAACGTTGTGAAAAGTACGAAATTGTCTTTCTTTCGACTCCTCGGTTCTTCTATCTTTATTTGCTTTTCCTGTTCCGATTCCTGCCTGCTGCTTGAGAAATCAGGATTGTTTCTATATTGCCCAATATTGGAGTTAGGGTTTAAATGAGCCGATCTTATTTATGTCATGTTTAAGACAGCAAATTTAACTGTAATCCAATTTAATAAAATGATTTGAACCTGTTCTTTTATTTTATTTGTTTGTAAAGACTTGTACATATTCTAAAATTATCAGTCATTTGATAAAATCTTAAATAAATAGATAAATGACCCAAAAGTAATTAACATCTAACAAATTTTTATTCCAGTTATAGGATGGTCACTGTCCGGAATTGGCATTTTACAATTACCAGGATGGGCCTTATATTGCATATACAAGCAACCTAAAAAGACGCTTTATGAGGTAAATTGCATAATTTTGGTGTTTTATTCGTCATTTTATCATTAATATTTTGTAGAAATTTATGTCTGCTTGCAAACCTGAGAGTAACTGGGGTCCTACGGATCCAAAACTGTTTGAGCAATATACAAAATTCCGAATGGAAAAAGAAAATTCATATATAAAACCGATGAGTATTTGGAAAAAATGTTTAGATAATATTTTAAACTAGGCGAATATTGTTTTTATATTATTAAATGTTTACACTGTTCAAAAATTAATAAAAAAATATTTTTTTAGAAAAACTATTTATCATGAAAAACTCATTTAGACCATTTTGATACATGAACACAATATAAACGAACTTCGTTTTATATTTCGTGTAATTGTGTAATATGAATGAGTCTTTAGCCTAAATTATTTGAGAGATAAAGTTAGGGAAGCTATCAAAATTAGTATATTTCAAGAATATAAAATACCACAAACCATCAGAATTTATTTTAAAATATATCGAAAATGGCCTTCCATTTGATTTAATGGAAAAAAGTCTTCTGACTTTCACCCAAAACCGCAAAAAATAAAATAAAATCACATTCTCTCAAAAAATTATTCGCAATTTGTTAATAAAGCACAATATATTCATTTAAACATTAAAATTTATTTTGTCTCCTTCAAAATAGACTTCATTCGAAGCAATACACTTTTTTCAACGTACAGCCCAGTCGCCAAAGCGCTTTCTGAATGCATATTCTGCTCTGGATTTCAACTGTTTCAGCGATTTTGTTATGTCCTTGACCCTCCTCCTTATGCCCTTGATCTTGGGATAGAGAACAAAATCAGAAAGGACCATGTCCGGCGAATATGGTAGTTGTTTGATAAAATTAATTCATATTTTGGTCTAAAATTCATTCAAAATTATCACTGTGCGTGATGGTGCATTATCGTGGCGCAAAATCCAAGAATTGTCTTTTCATAAATCTGGTTTTTTGCGGCAGATATTCTTGCTCAAACACCTCATAACACCCAGATAGTATTCTTTGTTTACTGTTTCTCAATCCGGAAGGAATTCTGCATAGACAACAGCACAATAGTCAAAGAAAACAGTTAACATGACTTTAATTTTTGATTGACTTTAACGTAGTTTTTTTAGTAACTTTTATATGATTTTGTTGATAAAATCAAAATGTTCAACGATTCAGTACAAGAAATTTCGTTCCGCGTTTCGGAAAAAGTGAAAATTCATTAGAGAAATCTCTCGCCGTATTTGCAGGTTTTTACTGTGGTGCGAAATTTCATTGCTTTAGGCGATGAGTACAATGAAAATAAGTGTCCAGGAGCTCGTTGTTAAGTTAACATCGAGATATAAAAGCCAAATTATTTCAAAGGGAATAGCAGAAAATTCGGTAGCATCACAAATTCATCGTGATCTGGGTTTGCCCGTAACAGTACGACACGTGCGACAAATTCTGGAGGAGTCGAACCAGGTAGCATGGAGGAAAGGGATGCAAGCACTGGCGCTCATACAAAGTTGTTCTGGAAACGGATCAGTGATAATTTGGGCTGCTTTTTGCTTTCATGGGTCGACTCCTGTATGTTTCGTTACACATTGATGAATTTTGAACTTCTGGAGAACGTTCTCATCACCATCAATATGGTGAAATTTAAATATTTTAGCAAGGTAATGTTGTAATACACGTATTAACACATTTTAAAAATTAGTTTAGGACCAAAAATATTGAACTTTTACCAAGGCCGATTCGTAGCCCGAATTTAAATCCCATCGAAAACTTATAGGGTATCCTTACCAGGAGAGTTTATAAAAATTAACCGCAGTTCAATATTGTTTCAGAACTCAAATTGAAAATTATTGAGGATTAAAGAAAAATAGATAAAAATATATTTGAAAATTTAATTTTGTTAATGAAGCAGAATATTTCAGCTTACTAAAAAGCGTGGTATCTATATATAGATTTTTAATTTATTTAAATTTAGAGACAGACATATTTTAAGTGGAGGGGATGAGTATTATCTATATATATGCGCATCACTCTTAAATTCTCATTTTCGTTGAACTTTCTACTGTTAAGTTCGATCTTCAACATGAGTGTCTTATTTCATAAACGTGTTGAAGCTCTGTTTCTCTGCCTTCATCCGAAGTCAAAACATACGCCAAAAAATAATCGAAAATTCCATCAAACACCGCAGTACTAGAATCAAACCACTTTTATCCGAAAAGCTCATCGAAAACCGTTTGAAATGGGCTAATAAAAATTTGAACCAAACATCATGATCACTGACGAATCATCATTTTGGGCATATCAAGAACTTAAACGAGTATGGTTAAACAAAGGACGGCATTACATTATACGTACTGTAAAACACCCAATAAAAGTTCAGGGGTGGGGATGCTTCCACTCGCACGGATTTGGAAAATTGATTGTTTTTACAGGAAATCTGAATACAGGAAGGATGCTGCAAATTTACAAAAACGGATTATTAAAGACTACAGATTCTTGGTTTGGAATAGAAAACCGATCGTGGGTCATGCAAGAAGACAACAATCCAAAACACAGAAGTCGTCTTTGTATCGAATGGAAAGATCAAGAGGATATCAATACCATGATGGGGTGGCCCTCACAAAGTCTTGATGCTAATTCAATTGAAAATGTGTAGCGCCTTATGGAGGTAAAGCGGAAAAATGCTTTCTCTTTGCAACAACTTAAATCATCAAAAATTAAAGAAAGCCTGGCAGGATCTACCAGTAGTATATGCTGAAAAATGAGTTGAAAATATGACCAATAGATGTATAGCTAAAATAGAAAATAACCGTGACTTCACCAATTATTAAATGTATTGCGTGAAAGAAAATAAAATAAATAATAAGGAAAAAATAATATTTTAAACACTGTGTATTAAAACTAAAAAAATTTATCTTTTATTAACGCTAAATATGCTATTGAGTTATATTTTAAAGGGTGGTTCTAACACATCCGAGCAGTTTGTACATAATTACAAAAAGGTAAATGATTTTACAGCAATTTCCTGCACTGCATAAATTTTATTTTTACAATATTTGTAAGCATGAATTATGGAAGCCTACTTACACGAGTTGAGACCGTAACTGACCAGCTTTTAATGAAGAATTACATATGAATATCACGAAATGCTCCTCTGGATGAATATCCCTAGTACTTACGTTTTTTCCAAAAACTGCTTATATGTTAACATTCCGCGGCTATGCAAAATGCCGCATCGCACACTTCACTTCTGCTGAAGCTCTTTCCTTCCTGTTGCCATGCGATGCTAGGTTTTCACCAATTGTGTTCAGAAAACAGTCTCTAGAAACTATGTATTACTGGTTGCCTTATTATTTAGTAAACAAACCCTTAAATATTAACACTTGATCTATTCATTCATTAATAATTTAGGTTTTTTTACTAAACATGACTTAGCAGCATTTCCGGGAACTGCGATATATTTGAACAGCAGTTTTATGCACTCTAAATTATTAGACAAATTTACGCCAATTGTACGTAAAGACAATGGAGCAGGTTATTGTATGCGCAAGTGGTATGAACTGCTAAGGCCAAATTGCAATAGTTAGACGCATGTTTCATTAACGTTAGTTCTTAAAAATTATTAAAGATATTGAAAATTAAAACGTACATATAAAAACGATAATATGTTATCATACAAATAAATTCGGCGTAAAATAGTCAAATAAATTAAATATAAAAATAAATTAAATTGTATCCAGTTTTATTAAGAAATTTCTTTGATGGGTACTTTGCTAAAAATAATTAGCAGAAAAATGTATTAATTTCTACAGGTATTATTCAGGTAAAAGTGTAATAGCTGATGCTTTGTAAAAACGCATACTTCAACCAATCCCTTTATTGGGTTTTTTTTTACAAAACGGAAAGAATATTGTATACTCTACCGATTTGACATTTGTAATGTCTTCTAAGCGATAATTAAAAAATAGTAGGGGAAAATCGGGTGATTCGGGACTAGTTTTGTAGAAACGTTATATAAATCAGAAATAAACATTTTTTTCAATATGTTAATACATTTTCCCTTTAATTGGTTCATTAACTTTGACTGTGTGACGTCATTTTGTTATACGATTATATTTAAACAATTTATAGCTGATTTATAAAAAAAAGTGTCTTTTTGGCTTTTCAAAAAATTGTCAGGTGAACTGGGACACGACTTTCAGAGTCGATAAAACTGAGTTTAAAACAATATTTCATGAACAATATTTATTTTTTTACTTAAAAAATACTAAACGATATTATTGTTTACAAAATTGAAAAACAATATTTGTTTGTTTATTATTATAAACAATTTTTTTTTTTTATTTGAAACTACAAAAAAGAGGTTAAAAGAGGTTAGATAATTAATAAAATAATTATTTATCATATTTACTAACGATTAACAAATTTGGGTCAATAACAAAGTTAAATAACGCATCATCAAAGTTCTAGATTGATCTTGAAAAAGTGTCCCGATTCACCCGAAATGCACTTTTGTTAAACAAACGAATGATTTAACTACAATTTTACAATAATCACAAAATCTTTTTTCTCCCTAATAGGTAACTTCCTAACGAATAGATTTTATCAACTTACCTTTAATTTAGTCTTCAAAATGATTTATTTAGGCATCTCCAAAGTCTTCACAAATAAAACTCTCAAGCGTCGTAATTTGTATTAACATTCGTCACTAAGTTAATAATACCCGCAGTCAACTCAAACTTAAATGAAATAATGTAAATGGTCAAAGGGTACATGGAAACCGCAAAAGTACCAACTTAATAAAAAGATAAACCCTTTGAAAAGCCATGTCCCTATTCACCCAAACATCCCAGATCACCCGACTTTCCCCTATAAAAATGTACTATAGTAACTAATTTGGCCATCCCATAAATAATGCGATTTTACCAACTATTCTGTACTCAATTCAGGGTAGACCAACTATTTTGCATGGCTACTCAATAATACAAAATAAAATTATTACTAAATTTGCGACCTGAATTTTATGTTTTGAAATAATTTAAGGACATGACTTCCAGAGATTATAAAACAAGAATAAATTTTATTTAATAAATAGTTATTTGAAAAATAAAGGCTTAGTTATAAAATAGACTGTTAAAATTTGTCACTAGACCAACTATTTTGCATTTGGGTAGTATATATGCATGTGTGATATGTATATATATAAATAGATGTGTGGATGAATGTAGATAAGTATGTTTCTTTGATAAAATTATCATGTTATTATATATAATTTTAATATATAATGTGTCGTTAGACTCGTCTCGGCGTGGAAATGCTTTAGGCTATATCATTATATTAATTAATTAACAGGTCCAAGTCGTGAAATAAAATTTTCATTAAACGTTTTTTTTGTTTAACAAATCGATGAATTCACGAGATGTATGGGCAGTAGCACTAGCCGGTTGGAACCACATTTCGTGTGGATCGATGTTTTCCATATGTTTAAACAAAAAGTTATTTAGCATAGTTGGATAACGTAAACCGTAACATTGGCTTAAACAGCATTTCTGAAGAAGTATGAGCTGATACCGCCAGTAAACAAACCACAACAAACATTTACTTTTTCTGAATTAATTATTATTTCCAATACCCCTTCTGGATTAGACTCACTCCAGCATTTTAGCATCAAGAACAAGGGTAAATGTGATACGAAATTTATCAACTGTACGACGAATTGCTTGCTCAGATGGACGATTATGTTGACCATAAAATTCACGTAATTTTCAGTACGTTTCATAGCTGTTAGCTGCTTTGACTGTTTATTCCTATCGGAAGTTCTGAGACTCCATAAAAACCCCCTTTACATTTATGCGTATATGTAATAAATATATACAATAAATTGTATATTTTCAAAATAAATACCTCGATGTGAGATTAAGTAAAATTTTATAATTTGTATACAGTGACGAGAAAATTTGTTCATACAAAGACAAATTTGAAGGAAATGCTTGCATGGAAAAGGAAACCCCGTTTTTTTATTTTCTATTTTGTGCTTCATAACTAAATTAAGCATAACTATAACAATAACTTCATATATTACATATATTAAAAAACATAATGCGAATTTAATTTATTTCTTATCTAAAAATTGTGAGAAAAATTTTCATATAAGGAAAAATATATTAAATATTTTAAATTTTATTTTATTTATATTCCTAGTACTTCGTAAGTCTTCCCTTATGTGTAATTATTTCTGTCATTCCAAATGAACTCAAAGATGCTCAATCGGGTTAATGTCCAGATTTTGGAGTTTCTATCAATCACACGAGGGCAATTATGAATCAATCACATGAGCTTTATGCTTCGGGTCATTGCCTTGGTAACAAGAAATGTCACTTCCACATTTGCCTATGTCAACAGATTCCAGTAAATTTCTTTTCAAAATGTTTATATAATCCTTATGATTCATTTTTGTTTCAACAAATTCCAAATTACCTACTCCATGCCCCTCATTGCCCCCGCACCATTCCTTTGCGAATTTTGAGCCTTTTCTTAACATTAGCTCAACTTAGAAGAGGCTTAGGTCTAATCACATAGTTCTTAAATCTCAGGATTTCAATTTTCTGTTTTATTCAACCGCTGTTAATTTAGAATTTTATTTTATTTCTCGCTTTAAAATTTTCTCATCAGAACTTGTAATTTTGTTTTTTTTCATCTGGCACCAGATTTATGCACAATTCTTGCTTCTAGAAAATATCTATTGCAAATACTCTGAATAGTGCCATGACTTATATTTAACATTTTTCCGATTTCCCGCAAAGTTTATCCTTTTTGCCACTAATGATCGAACGTTTATCGACGTATTTTTGCCCGTTTTAACCATTTCAAAGAAAAGTGTACTAAACCGCCAGTTAAATCTTTAATGAGTACTAACAGTCTGCGCAAACGTACTGTAATCAATTTGATAATGGAACAAGTAAAATTAATCCTAAGAAATGCGGAATATTCTCATTCAGTTTTGGTAGATAATTTTAAGATTTTAAGATTTTAAGATTTTTGTATCACCAATTTTTTTTTTTCATGAAATTACATCTTTAATAAATACATAGATAATATTAGAATATGAGAAGTTACGTAAAAATTTCAATTTTTATATTTAAAAGGATTACCATTTTGAAAATAAGCTCATTGTATGAAAAGTTATTTTCGTCATTCTAGGTACTAGCTGTTCATGATTCTAGAACTTCTCTTTTCAGTTATTATTATTATTTTTTTTAATTAATTTACTTTTGTCTTGGTTACATAAACTGAAAGTCGAAAGGGCAGACTACTTACCATAAAGCAGGTAGTAGGTAAATTTACGTTACCTTTATTCTTATTCTGGAAACGAAATGAGGGCTTGTTTGGAATTACTTCACATTTGTATAATAGCAGTGGTAACTATTATTACCTATTAGCACTTGTTATTTAGAAAACAAATAAAAATAAACAGCGCTGCACGATTTCTTTGTTTTTATGCATACCCTCGACCATTCATTTTGGCGGAGTTGGGATACCAACCAAACGATTAAATATTTATAGTAGCTATAGAAAGCTTTCTATGAGCTCTACATATACAGAAAGCTCTTTAGATTTGGAAAAGGAAAATAATAAAAGAAGCATCACAGGTTAAAAATAAATCAAGTTATTATTTTAAACTGAATATATTTTTATGTTTTGATTTTAGTAGAAAGTATGAATCCTCATCCAAATTTGTTGTGGCTGGCAGCATCTAAATATGTTTAAATAAATTTTATCTTCACGAACTTTTGATTTCTCACCTTGGCAAATGTACCTAGCCTCAACATCTACAGAGATTTGATTCATTATTAAATTTTACCTTCTTATTCGATTGCAACAAAAGAATTTACTTCAACAGAAGTTGATATCGTTTTATATTTATTAAGAGATGGAGGTTGCACTGAAATAAAATCGTGTTGGTCTTTCATTCTTTAATTTTTCATTTTTTTTTTTTGCCGGTATCTATTTTCGAAGCGAATGGAAATGGAAATCAGAGGTGAGGTAGACTCTGTTATCATCCAGTAAGAGCCTTTTTGCAAGAACGGAAATATTAAAATAGTTATGTGGTTAAAGTTGCCACGAGGACTGAAAAGAATTAAATTTCAGGGCCTTATCGCGAAAGTCGATATCAATAGAATCGGTTCAATTTTTTTCGATTCTATTGGGAAAAATCATAGTATCAGTCTCAAGTTATAATTCATTCGCAGGTCTAACGAAGAAAATGGAAGGCTCTTTACAAAGAGGACATGGACAGGAAGATTCAATTTGTCCTGAGAAATAATCTGGTCCAGCCATTCCCGCAGTGCAGTTGAAATCGATCAAAATGTGTGTAGACAAAAATATCAAATAGCACACGGTTATGAAGTAAAACTAAATTTACGAAAAATCATATTTCTTTACTTTATTATTGTTTCATTAGCCTTATTATGAGCAAGAAATACATCAATAGAAGTTTTTCTCATAAGTGCGCAAGGCATCTTGGAGTCCTATTTTATATTGCAATATTTTGAGCTCGAATTTGAGTCGTATGGTTGAATCAATGTTTAAACTATTTAGCACCATATGAGCGGGTCTTTCACAATACTCTCAATAAATGCATAAACTTCTGATCAATAATCTTAACTAAATTAAACTAAAAGAAGTATTCTATTCTTGAATATGTTTGTTAATATTAAACATTTTCCACAAATTAATTCCAAGTCGCGTACAAAATGTTCGTAGATTTTATAAGTCTACGAAATAGGAAAATGTTGCTGGAAATCGACTCTCACGGTACTAACTTATAGACAAGATGATTTGACCTAAAGTCAATTCATAATAGACTCTCGCGATAAGACCCACGGATTCAGTTATTAACTTTATATAAGGACCAATCTCCTATTCTCTTTCATAATACACCACTTGTTCGAAAATATTACTTTGATTTTTCAAGTTGTTTTCGAAAAAAAAAATTTTTTTCAATTTTTTATTTTTTTGTATCTTTGAAAGGCAACTGTACACAACTACAATATAACTAAGAAAAATTCCACCTATATTAAAAACGTTTCTGACTGAAACTTCCTTGGCACACACTTAAGAATGACTTTCAAATTTCCAACATCATATCAAAATTTTTATTGTAGAAAAACCAAATTAAATTTTTTTTCTATTAAAATCACCAAGTAGCAGAGATCGATTTGTATTAAAAGGAAAGAAATAAAAGGTTCTAAAAAATTGTTACATTAAAAATATCAACTTTATTAGGAATAGATTTACATTTGCTGTACAAATAATACAATTAATTCTACAATTATTTTACCTTAGTGTAAATGTGGCAATAAAACCTTTACAAATCAGTCTTTTTTTAGCGCGTGTCATAAAAAGAACTCAAAATGACGAAGGCAACAAAAAGAAAACATTTATTTTGGGACTAACTAGTAGCGTCCCACAATGGTAAAATTATAACGATTGAACGAGAAATATTGCCAAAGCTTATTTTCGTCCTTCCGTAATATAATGACATCGGACATATTTTTTTTTTTTCATATGAATTTCGAAAGTAAAAACAGTAAAGGTTTCATGGAAGATAAAAACAACAACAATAACACTAAGGGCCTAGTATTCATTTTTTTACTTAATGATTTTTCTAAGTTTTAACAAAATCAGGCACTTTTTGGTTAATCTCTTAACTTAACTAATCATGAAAGTTAAATACTTACTTTAACTTTAACTTATTAGCTACGGTAGTGTTATTTGTAAATATTGCTAAAGTATGGCAAAAAAAAATTTAATCTGCGCTGCTTTTCATCAACATTTTTGTGATTTGGTATCTTGAAAACAAAGTCATTTGATGTATTAAAAACATTACCAGTTATCAGAATTAAAATTAGCATATACAAGAAAATTACTATAATTAAATCAGAGCAAACATCTAATCCCCTTTAAGGATTTCTTTCTAAAAAAATTGCTCATTGCTCTTTAAATGCTTCCCCAGAATCTGCAATTGCTCCAATTTTATTATGCGTGTATACAAATTTTTTCAAAACTAAAATCAAAAACACACAATAGTTTTTGGTAGTCAAAAGTATACATAAGTATGTTCCTGCGTTATAAGTAGTTATGGATGCTTTCATGATATATATAAAAATTAAAACACATAATGCTACTGAAGTGTAGGTTTCAGCAGGGCAACGATCCGAAATATAACTCTTTGCTGTGCACCTCCAAATAAATAAAATAGATGTCGATGTTTTCAAGTAGCCTTCGCAATCTCCAGAACTCAACCCCATTGGGAACTTTTGGAAGATTATTACCAGAAGAATAAACAGGACAAATTCTCGGTTAAACAGTTCATTGTTTAAGGGTATTAACCCTTAACGGTCCAATGCCGCCATAGAAGCGGCATAGCACTTTTACTTACTAGGTCCAATGCCGGGTATATGGCGGCAAAAATCTTTTTATTTTTATTTTTGTTGTTTTTGTGTACATGCACTTTTGTCCCTTTGCATTTAAATTCAGTCTTGTTTCGATTTTGCAAATAAACGTGAGCTATTTTACAAAGTTGAATTTATTATATTTTATTTTATTTGTTAAAACCGTAAAATATGACCGGAAAATTTAAAAGAATAATGCAGGATAATAACGATAATTTGAATGACTACATTAGCAGTAGTGAGGACAATTTTTATTTCGGTATTTGTACTGATCAAAGTAACAGTGAAAATCAAAGTAACAGTGCGTTTCCAGACTGCACCAGTGACCCGTGATAAACACGTTACTACTGATGAGAATACTGACTGGGAAGACGTTACAGAAGATGATGACATTCTACCTCGGATACAATTCAATATTTTTTCAAAAGCCTAGGTCCCCAAGTAGAGTAAGAGCCGTAAGAGTTTTTCAAACTATTTTTTACGGATGAATTAGCAAATAGTATAATAACAATGACAAACATTTATGCTAAACAGAAAATAAAAGCGTTGGAACCTTTAACAAAAGATTCAATTTGGAAAACATGGAAGGATGTAGAACGCAAAGAATTTTTGGCCTTCCTTGGAGTAATTTTGAATATGGGTTCAATTCCTCTAGCCAACATAAAAGAATATTGGTCAACCAGGAACAATAGTAAGATACCATTTTTTTCAAATACATTTACAAGACGTAGATTTATGCAAAGCTTGTGGATGCTCCACTTAAATAAAAACCATCCTGGTAATCAGAACATTAAGACTCGTATTCAAAAAGTCAGCAATTTTCTAGAATATATTGACTCAAAATTTTTGCAGTATTTTATACCATATTCAAATATTTCTGTCGATGAATTTGTTGTGAAATTTAAGGGGAAAGTGGGTTTTATTACCTATAATCCCAAAAAACCAACAAAGTGGCGTATAAGAATATAATGTACTTGCTGACTCAAACACAGGATATATTTCTACAATTCTCCCGCATTATGGCAGCATAACATCAGACAATCTTCCTAGATCAGATCTACCCGTAACTACTCGAATTCCTTTGCATTTATTTATGAAACTTTCTGAAAATGTTGGCTGTGCAGAAGGATATCATATGGTATGTACACAAACCAATATTATACCAGTATACCATTGGCAAATGAATTATTGAAAATGAAATGCCACCTAACTGGTACATTATCAACAAATAGGAAAGGTGTACCGCCTTTAATAAAAAAGCCCAAATTTTCAAAAACAAATATAGTAGCCTTCAGAAAAAACAATACTTTACTTCTTTCATGGAAGGATAAGAGAATTGTAACACTCCTAAGTACTTGGGATGTAGCAAAAGTTACGAGTATCAATAGAATATTACGACATGGCAAGAATGTAACAATGAATAAGCCACAAGCAGTATTGAACTATACCAAAAATATGGGTGGTGTTGATAGGGGTGTTAACTATTGTACTGCGCATAGCTGTACTATAAGATTTCCTAATTGTAACCGCATTGTTTACATGCCTCATGCGCCCGAGCCGAAAAGTGCAACATGAGCACAATAGGCCGATGCCCACGGCCGAGGCATTGTTTACACTTAGGTAATCGTTACCGATGAAAGTTTTATGGGTCAGAAAAATTGCCTAAGGAATTTCGTCACCTACTTGACCCAGGGTTCGATTTATGATCTTATTAAGAACAACGGTTTGTTATTGTGACATGTTTAGTTAAGCACTTTGTTAATTTAAGCATATTTGTAAATAGCATAGGAATTTTGTAAAAGTAGTTGTAAGAGAAATTTGTATAAAAGGCGAAGCAAATTTGAATAAAGAGGAACTTTCACGCTGACACTCAACTGGGTTGTTTTATTGAAATCATCCTTAAGCAGAAGATGAAGGTTCGTATATGGCCACCTTACGCTGGTAGCCTTAACCGGAAATTTTAGCTGGCCAATGGCTTAGTTCCCGGACTTTCTTTCCACAGATGCAGAACAACCACATGGCGACCCTACAAACAAAGCTGCAAGAGGTTTTGAGACGGAACCCCGCAGCTGGACCTAGACCGAATACACTGGATGTATACAGACGAAGGCGGTTACAAGCAGAGAGTAAACAGCTAGAGAAACATATAATCCAAGACAGGAAGGAAACACCTAGAGAGAATCCCACCCCAAGACAGGAAGAAAGGGTTCACAAAGACACCAATCGTGCAGGCCTCACCGACAGGAAGAAGAAGAGGAGGGCCGTAAAACTAGTATAGCTAAAAAGAGAATTAGCGGAGCTAAATCGTTTAGTGGTAATCGCAATGTCAAAAGAAGAGAAAAGCACGTTCTTGACAAAAATCAAGAAACTGAAACAGACGTACAGGAGCAGAAAACAGCTGACACAACACGGACCACAGGAATAACACCATGATAAGTTCATATTACGAACGTTACCATAAATAAAATAGATAGGTTCTAAGAATTAATGTACCACTAAATAGATAACAATCAAATTAGAATAAAATAATAATTAAATGTTGAACTTTACCTTCTCTTTGATTAACTTGTAAAATGGGTAAGACACAGTCTAAAGATAAAGTTGAGGAAGTCATTATTAATAATAATGGAGGCTCAACAACCAATAGTAGTCTCAGAAAGACCGCGCTAGACTATTCACAGATAGAATTAATTTTGATTATATTAGACATTGTCATTGTAGGATATTTAACGTATAAGAAATTAAGAAAGATACTAGCACGAGAGGTGTTGGAAACCTGAACTTAATCAACGAGCCGCTGTAATTTAGTTTTGTCCTATTTTGTATTTCACACTTAACTATTGGCAACAATGAACTCTTTGTAATCTGAACTTGAGAAGAATCTAGAACTGAATAAACTATAACTCAACAGGTTATGGGCCCAGGTGCACGTGAATAACCCTGTGTGCGCGAAAAAAAAAAAAAATTTGAAATCGTTGTGTCTGAGCCAAGTAAAGCGGGAAAATGAATGTGGCCGGTACCCAGCATATCGAGAAGCTGGACGAGGAAAATTATGAGTCCTGGAAACTTCATATGAGGAGTATACTCATCTGCAATGACTTATGGGCATATGTCAGCGGTATGAAAGTTAAGCCAGAGGACGCAACAAAAGCGGACGAGTGGACGACGAAAGACGAGAAGGCTTTGGCCCTCATCGTACTATGTGTGAAGCAGTCTCAACTCATCCACATAAAGAAAGCTACCACCTCTAAAGAAGCCTGGGAAAACCTAGATAAAGTGTTCAGGTCCAGGGGACCAGTCCGTAAGGCAGCGCTGTATAAGCAGCTACATCAAATGAAGAAAACATCGGAGCACAGCATGGCGCAGCATATAAGCTCGTTTTTGTGCAAAGCAGAACAGCTCGAAGAATTAGGAATCTCAGTACCCGCTGAATTGCTGTCCATCATGCTGCTCAACTCGCTGCCAGACGACTACGAAAGTTTTTGCATCGCAATGGAATCCAGAGACGACCTGCCGAAATTGGATGTCCTGAAAGTAAAGTTAATCGAGGAAGAGGCTCGGAGGGCGGAGCAGGCACCCAAAGAAGAAGATGGCGTGAATGCCCTTATGGTGCATCGGAGTTCGATGGGAGACAAGAAAGGTCCAGCAAGAGGAAGTGCCGCTCGATCCCAGCAAGTGCGCGCAAAGCCTCCGAAATTCCACGGAAAATGTTTTAAATGTGGCAAGGCCGGGCACAGAGCAGCCAACTGCAGATCCGAAAGTCCCAACAAAGCACATCACGCAGCCGAAGAAGAAAAGGTGATGAATGTCATTCTCGGTGCGTTGTTGCCAGAATCAAACAGCTGGTACCCGAACAGTGGAGCCACAACACATATGTGTAAAAATCGTGATCTTTTTGTAGAGTTGAACAATGCTGCCAAGCGTGAAATTCAAACAGCTGGAGAAGGTAAACTGCAGTCGAAAGGATCAGGGACGGTGGCACTGACCGTCCCAAATAACAATTCAGTCTCGCGTGTGAAATTGCAAAATGTGATGTACAGCCCAGATCTGAGAAGCAACCTGCTATCAGTCGCCAGAATGACGGAAAAAGGATATCTCGTAACCTTTGACAGGGACAGTGCAAAGGTGACAACAAGAAGTGGATCTATTGTGATGACAGCCAAGCGCAGAGATAGACTTTATGAAGTGAAGCACTCATCAGCAACTATGGCTTTAGCTTCAGTAGAGACCCAAGCAAACCTGAGGAAATAGCATCAGAGGTATGGTCACCTCAACTGTAAGGACCTGAGGAAGCTGAAAAGTGATAATATGGTAGATGGTCTGAGAGACAACCTGGAGCCAGGAGACCTGACTTGTGAAGTATGTATCAAAGGAAAGATTCATAAATTTCCATTTCAGAGCTCGAACACCAGAGCAGAAGAGATCTTGGGGCTCATTCACTCAGATATTTGTGGGCCCATGAACGTCAAGTCGCTTGGAGGGGCTAGATATTTTATTACCTTCATTGACGACAAGACAAGGTATATTGAGGTAATTATGTTAAAGGAAAAATCAGAAGCTCTTCAGGCGTTCAAAATATACAAGCAACGGGTGGAAAATGAAACAGGACTAAAAATTAAGAAAATCCGAACATGAAATACAACCAACAACCGTCTACTGCGATAATCAAAGTGCGATTCAGTTATGCAGGAACAATGTTCATCATTCAAGAAGTAAACATGTGGACATAAGATACCATTTTTCGCGTGATATGCAGGAACGTGGGCAAATAAACGTGGAATATCTGCAATCCAGCGACATGGTGGCGGACGTAATGACCAAAGCACTACCCAAAGTAAACCATCAACAATGTGTTAAATCACTCCGACTTACTCGAACCTAGCTCGCGGCACGTTGATGGAGGGCGTGTTGGAAACCTGAACTTAATCAACGAGCCGCTGTAATTTAGTTTTGTCCTATTTTGTATTTCACACTTAACTATTGGCAACAATGAACTCTTTGTAATCTGAACTAGAGAAGAATCTAGAACTGAATAAACTATAACTCAACAAATACTGTTCGTGTTACTGTTTTTTTATTATCTAATGTAAGAAAAAATGTTCGTTACTTTCGGCGGTTATCAGTGCTAACGGTACTTTTTTTTACGGTACATTTTTCTGTAAAGTATCAATATAGTTCAATATAGCTCAATGTTGTTCTAACAGTGCACCAGTGGATTTGTTTTACTGCCCTGTGTTCCTACACTAGAGTTTCAAAAACAAATTTCTTTTCTTATTAGAAGTTTTTATTCTCTGATTTTGCTCATAAGCGGTAAGTATATTTTTATATTTTATTGACTATATGAATATATCCAAGTAGTAAATTCATTACTTTTCTATTTAGAAAATTTTGAGAAATAATGGCAGGATATTTCAAAAAACGAAAAATGTTGAAGAAGGTAAATGATATAGAAGATGATGCGCAGAACTACATGAAGAAAGTGCTAGTGAAAACGAAAATATTTTAAATTTACCTGGACGAAAAAGAACGAGAAGATTACCTACATATTCCGATGAAAGTGACGACGAAAATGATATTAGTGTTGACGGAACTATATGGCAAAAAATAAAAGAGGATTCTACATCAGGAAGACCAAAATATAGTTTCACTTTCAAAGAAAAATATGGTCCTACAGGGTACGCGAAAAAAAAGATAATGAATGATCAAGTAAGTAGTTCTTTTTTTCTAATAATCAACGAAAAAATTATTGTGCACATCAGAACATGTACAGAAGTAGAAGCATCGCGTGTTCTTGGAATAGAATGGAAGCTCTCAAAAGAAAAATTATGCGCATTTTTTGCAATTTTCTATGCACGAGGCGCATACGAGGCGAAAAATTTGAAAATGTCTTATCTATGGTCGAACAAATGGGGACCTCTTTTTTTCAGAGAAACTATGTGTAGAAACAGTTTTACTGAAATCTTACGATACATCCGCTTTGACAAAAGAATTGACCGCCGTCAACGGGTACGAAATGGTAAATTTACTCTAATTTCCAAAGTTTGGAACGATTTTATTGAAAATAGTCAGAACTGTTTCGTACCGGGAAAAGATATTATTATTGATGAGCAGTTATTTCCGACAAAAGCCAGATGCAAATTTACGCAATATATGCCTAACAAACCGAATAAATTCGGGATCAAATTTTGGTTGGCATCGGATGTAACTACAAAATATATTATAAACGGATTTCCTTACTTAGGCAAGGATGAAGCAAGACCATCATCAGTACCTCTGGGTGAATTCGTCGTTATGAAATTAATGGAGCCATTTATTCATGTTGGCAGAAATGTCACTACAGACAATTTTTTTACAAGTACAGCTTTGGCATCAAAACTATTGAAGAACAAAACAACCTTGGTAGGAACTATGCGGGGAAATAAAAACGAATTGCCAAAAATTGCAAAACAAAAAAAAGATGGCTTACCCCGCTTTTCAAGTGTATTGTATAAATCCCATAATTGTACACTTACAATTTATAAAAGCAAGGAAACTAAAAAAGTTCTCCTCCTTGTTGTGGTCAGGGAAAATATTCGTTCCCCGAGCCACGCAAGAAATCCTAAAATCAGCAAAAGCTGAATTCCAACGCCGCCTATGACTTTCGGCTCGACAGATCCCCCAAAATCTCTACCTGAAACCCCGGCACAAATGTAAAGCACCGCACACCGATCCGAGAAGCCGAGCTAAAAATAGATCACAGGCAATTAAAAAAATTTTCACAAATTGCTCTGACTCCGCCTCCCCAAACGGCACAAGGCACGGTCCGCGGTAGAAATCCTGGCGTAAAACTTCATACAGCTCTCGGTCCGAAAAACCCTACAACAATTTGCACGGGAGCGAACCGAGAAGGCGCTTGAACAGCAAGGGCACACGAGATATCGGCCTGTTTGGCTCGGCGGGTACACATCGCGCGCGCTGAGAAGTGCCGCCGCGGGCGATGTGCGTCGGCAGGATAACGGGGCACGGATAACGGTCGCGGGTGGCATGATCGCGAAATCAAAGGAAGTAGGGAAGCGAGTCGGAGCGAATTCAAAGCACGGAGGGAGTCGACGAGAGAGTTCTTGAAAAGATCGCGATAGGCGCGGACACGACGAGTGGAGAGACATATTTTGATGGTGGATGGAGTTTTTATAAATATTAAACAATTATTCAATAAGTAATGAATGCGTCTTGTTAAATTGAATTGATAAATGTGCACTGTACTATGATTTGCTGTTTTTTCTTGTAATAAAAAGCTTGTATTAGGGGAGAAGGAGGCACCTTAGCACAGAGGCAGATTTGAACATGTTGATTTCAGAACGCAGCTTTATGTTAATCTTTTCCGAAACTCCATTTTAGTATTGGCCACACTGGCTGTGACAAACGTCACGTCACAAAGCGCGCGTGTTTCGTTGTCAAAAAAAGTTGTAACCTGTCGTCGTATTTGTACCGGCAAAGTAAAAAATAAAAATAAAAGTTGTAAGGGATTTACAATTACGTGAGTAAAGGTTTCCAATTAATTCTTTCACAAAATTGTGCAGTACTTATTAGTTTTCAATCTACCTTGTAGTTTTTGCTCGCCAGTTATTTCACATTATTTTTTTTATAATATTTTATCTTCCAAGTGACCATGGGGCAGATTTGATCAAAACAAACGGGGCTGATTTGAACGGGACGTTGAGCCCCGCCCCGGCTTAAATGCAAACTTCAAATGTTTTCTAATACATGTATTCTAAATGTAATACTTAATTGTAATTAAATGCATCACTAACTGTAATTCATTATTTATAGAATGTTTAGAACATACAAAAAGAAGCGGACAACTATAATTAATGAAGATGATGTCCAAAATGCTGTTTTATGCGTCATCAATGGAACTATGAAACTTAGAAGAGCTGCAGGTGCATATGGACTGACGCCGAGTACACTCTTCTATCGAGTTAAAAAATATAAAGAAAACATAGCTCCAAGAAGTGAACTATTTTCAAGTAAATACACTGTTGCTCAGGTATTTACCAATGACGAGGAAAAAATGCTTCAAAATTACCTCTTGACAAGATCAAAAATGAACTATGGCCTTACCTATAAAAGTGCAAGATCATTAGCTTTTGAATATGCAACAGCTCTTAATAAATGTCCTGCAAAATGGACTGAAAACAAATTGGCAGGCATAGAGTGGATGAAAGGATTTATGAAGAGGCACAAAAGCTTATCTTTGCGAAAGCCTGAGAACACGAGTCTTTCAAGATCCACAAGTTTCAATAAACATAATGTGTCAATGTTTTACGATAATTACGAAAGGGCTCTGCAGAAGACCCACTTTACTCCAGACCGAATTTTTAATTTGGATGAGACCAATATCATGACGGTGGTGCAAGCACCTAACGTAATTGCACTCACCGGTATAAAACAGGTAGGTCAATGTGTGTCAGCAGAGAGAGGCCAGCTTATAACAATGTGTGCCATTGTCAATGCAACAGGTAATACCGTTCCACCTGTTTTCATATTTCCAAGGGCACGATTTCATGAAGCTATGATTAATGGTGCACCACCAGGAAGCGTTGGTTATGCAAATAGCCCAAAGAGCGGATGGATGACCGGCTCATTATTTATTAAGGTACTGCAACACATAACAAAATTCATAAGATGTAGCAAAGATGACAGAATACTGTTATTATTTGACAACCATGAAAGCCACTGTACGTTAGATGCAATTAATTATTGTCGAGATAATGGTATTGTTGTTATCACATTCCCTCCCCATTGCACACACCAGATGCAGCCCTTAGATGTTGCCGTCAATGGTCCATTTAAACAAAAAATTTCAGTAGCAGAAAATGATTGGATGCTCGAACATCCTGGTAGAACTATAACGATACATGATCTGCCAGCCATTGTGACTCCAGCCTACAATGCATCTCATACGCCTATAAATATATTATCAGGCTTTAGACGACCAGGAATATATCCATTTAACCGTAATGCATTTACGGACGATGATTTCCAATGTGCAGAAGTCACGAATCGTCCTCAACCTGACATATCTGCCGGAAATGAGGGGCCCGTGATAGCAAATGCTATCACTGGTTTACATATGCCACAAACTACATCTCTCGCATCAGAGGAAACTGATCAGAGAGGCAGTCCAAGTATACTTGAAAGCCCTGCACCTGGTATTGATCAGCCCATAGTAGCTCCACATATGCCACAGATTGTATCTCCTGGAACAGAAGAAACTGTTCAGAGAGGTAGTCCAGAGGCAGTTCCTGGTCTCATCACTCTAGAAATGATACAACCGTATCCTAAAGCTCCTCCACGAAAAGATGGCGCAAGAGGACGAAAAAAAGGAAGTTCGCGGATCTTAACTGACACCCCGGAGAAAAATGCAATAAAAGCAGCACACTTAATTCGGATGAAAAACATAGAAAAGTCTGCTATTCGTTCACGTACCAGAAAAGAGAAGCCACTTACCACAGTGAAGCAAGCTGCAAAAGGCAAGCAACTTTTTAAGGGCAAACAGCTTCCTAAACCCAAATCTAAATCAAAGCAGAGATCCATATTCACATCAAGCTCTGAGTCGGACGATAATGACAATAACATCTCTGTGAATGACGACTCAGACTTAGATGCGACTGATGCGAGTGACAGTCATAATGAAGATGAAAAACTGCTGGAACAAGCTGACAGTACTCCTTTTACTAGTCAAAGCCTGAATGTTGGTGACTTTGTACTAGTTCAATGCCCGTCAGAAAAACGAATTGCATCTTTGGTTTTCGTTGCTAGAATTGAAGAAAAGGACTTGAATACCTTTACTGTGAATTACTTGAAGAGAAAAAGAGATGTGTTTTACTTTCCTGAAAAAGTTGATAGATGGTCTGTTACAATTTTGGATATAGTAGCAAAACTGCCAGCACCTAATAATGTTCCTGGCACGTCCAGAACTGCAGGAAGGTTTTCTTTTAATTTCAATTTTTCTTTTTTTCATATGGGATAGGTAGGACAGGACCTACCTAAGATGATTACTTTAAAATGATTGTGCAACATGATTATTTTTGTTACCAAAGTGAAAGTCTGACTAAATTAATAACTATTATTAAGTTCAGAAGTTTGATATCAAGTTGATTTTATGTTTAATTTTGCGTCTGAGGCAGTATTATATAATTATAATAACAATAAACTAATCCTCTTGTGCAATATGATTATTTTTGTTAACAAGGAGGAAGTCAGACACAATTAAAAACTATAATTTTTATTTTTGTTACTGTAATGCAAGATTTAACTTTAGAAGTTTCGTATAAGTTTATTTTATATTTTAATAACAATAAATATCATAATAATAAAGACAAATTATTACTCTATCCTCTCTTTTTTCTGGTTTTTAACCCATTTTTCAAAACTGCCCCATGTCGATTCAAATGTGCCCCCATGGGGAGGCAAATTTGAACAAATTTGAGTTTTAAAAAAAACATATTTTTCTCTTTAATGTTTTCAACAAATTCAAAACTTTCATTATTTTTATATTAACAGAGGACTAAGTAAGCTAAGAGAAATATGTCTTTTCAATTTCTCTTTGCAGTTGATTTTTTATGAGTCCAAATATGAAAAATGTGCTAATGTGCCTCCTTCTCCCCTACTTTTAAAAAAAAAAAAAAAAAAAAAACCGTTATAACAAGCTATTCTAAGTAATAAATTGTAGTTTAAGCAAGTGTAATAAGTTGGGTGTAAGGAAAAACAATGTTAAAACCAACCATTAGACACTAAGTTAAAAACTTGTAAAGTGAGAGAACCCTAAATTTAAAATTTCCAACAACAGTTATATGCAAAATTGAAAAACTTGTGAAGTGAGAGAAACCCTAAATTTAAAATTTCCAACAACAGTTATATGCAAAATTGAAAAACTTGTGAAGTGAGAGAAACCCTAAATTTAAAATTTCCAACAACAGTTATATGCAAAATTGAAAAACTTGTGAAGTGAGAGAAACCCTAAATTTAAAATTTCCAGCAACAGTTATATGCCAAATTAAAAAATTTGTAAAGTGAGAGAACCCTAAATTTAAAATTTCCAACCACAGTTATATGCAAAATTAAAAAAACTTGTAAAGTGAGAGAACCCTAAATTTAAAATTGTCAACAAACAGTTTATATGCTAGATGTAAAACTTTTAAGCCTACACCACGTCGGGGCCAGAGAAGAGGCCGGGGGTAGCTACTGAGAGCAGCATCAATTTCACCGTCTCCTGGAGCAACATCGTCGCCGTCAGGACATCAACAGCATCACGGTCAACGGCCGCAACCTCCGGATCAACGAAGGCGCCCAACCGGTACCGTAAGTTAAGAATTAAGCTTTTGTAATTATTCTCGAAGACAAGAAAAAAGAAAATGTGTCTAGTTAAGTCCGAGTAGATTTTATTTGGTCACCTTCCCCTCCTTTTAATTTCAGCGTTGTTCACGATGATTCAAAGATAAAATAAATGGCAAAGGGACCTCCCCAAAATAATTTTGGGCCGCGGGGAGGTCGTTCTGGGTGGTTGGGGCGACGGCCTAGTGGGGGTTCAATTTCACCCGAACCCCCCCTGAGAGCCAATCACGGGCAGGAACAGGGGTTCCTCCCGCACCGTCCTCTTTTTTCCCCCCTTGCTGTTTTTTCAGCCTCCCGTCGCGAGAGAATTTTTGTGTTGATGGTGGACCGTTCCGGTGGCTCAGAGCGGCATTTTTGGCTAACCCCCCCACACTACCGCAAATGCTAGCCTGCCAGCTCTCGCTGCCGCATACCACCGGACGAGGTGCTTTTAGCCGGGCCCTCGAGGTGAACGCAACATCCTTAGCTCGAAGCATAGTTCCATCAAAATTAGAAAATATGAAAAAAAATCCCAGAAACAATAGAATATTATAATAATACCAAGTATGGAGTCGATATGACAGACCAAATGGCTCGGAAATACACTGTAAAGTCATCATCGCGGAGATGGCCGTTACAAGTATTTTTCAACATACTAGATTTAGCTGGAATCAATTCTTGGATTTTATACAAAAACACCACAGGAGAAAAAATATCAAGAAAGGATTATTTGTTTCAATTAGCAGTAGAACATGCTGCTAAATACACTGATTCCTTCGAATCAGAAAAATCGACTGCTGTGGAGCCGGTAAATTTAAATGAGCTCTTGGAAGATACAACAGAAAATTCCAGCATAAGGAAAAAATGTCAAATAGGCCTATGCAATAGCAACAAAACACAATTCACCTGTGGCAGTTGCAAAAAATATGTATGTGGCAGTTGCACTGAAAACAAAAATAGTAGTTTGTAAAGCGTGCTATACATTAAAATATAACCATTAAACATTATAATAAAAATTAAAAACTATTATATAATTATATTATACATTATATTATATAAATTCCTGAACTGAAGTCAAAAATAAAATTTGTATATCATTTGAAGTTCGTTTTTTACTTTTTCCTTTCATAATAAACTAAATTATATATATTTTACTAAATTATTACTCTTTCTATCACAGGGGTCATTTTGACCCCTTTGGTAGAAATAGGTATATGTCAAATCGTGGTAAATCTAGTGTTAAGATACAGAATGAATTGGCAAAAACTCACCAAGGGGACAAATCACTACAAAACTACATTGCTAGAATTGATACGTTGATAGCTGAATTGAACAGTCTGCAAATCACAGAGCAAGGTGAACAAACTCGGAACGTCATTGTCAAAATGAATGACGCAATTGCCCTAAACACATTTAAGTCTGGGCTCAAAATTTCAATAAAATATACTGTTTTTGCTGGCCGACCGGAAACCTATGCAGATGCTATAGACCTAGCTCAAGAGATCGAACCAGAACAAGCAAAGGCTGGAGAGCAAACCATCTTCAGAATGCAATACAACCAAAACAGGTTGAATTATAATCGACCTGCTAACTATCAAAGAGGTAATTCCTTGGAGAGAAAATTATGCAAAGAACCGAAAATTTGATCGTGAGAAAAAATCACTGCACTTCGACACAAATAAAGTCCAATTTGAATTTACCAGTTACTGCAAGACGTGTTAGGCAGATCTCACATGAAGACAAAAATCTTAAATACAAAAAGAGACAAAAGAAGCCTCCTTTAACGGATAACCACAAAGTTGCAAGGTTAAATTTCGCAAAAAACTACATGACCTGGTCCAAAGAGTGAAACAACGTGGTTTTTAGCGATGAAAAAAAATTTAATTTTGACGGGCCCGATGGTTTTCAATATTATTGGCATGATTTGAGGAAACCACAGGAAATACGAATGAGTCGAAACTTCGGAGGGGGAAGTGTTATGATTTGGGCCGCTTTTTCTGTATATGGAAAATCACAGATTGCCTGGATACTTCCTCGAATGAACGCCGTAACATATACAGAAATGTTGGAGGAGCTTCTCATCAACATGTCTGAAAATTTTTTGCCAGAAAATTTTATATTTCAACAGGACAATGCTATACACACAGCATCCTTTACTAAAAATTGGTTCCAGGAGAAAAATATCAAAGTTTTGCCTTGGCTTGTGCGAAGTCCTGATCTTAACCCTATTGATAATTTATGGGGCATTATTGCAGGACGAGTTTACTCCAATGGCCGTCAGTTTAATTCTGTACGAGAACTGAAAGAGGCCATAAGAGAGTCTTGGCGATCTGTTACAGCAGAAGAGCTCCAAAAGTTAATACATTCAATGCCTAACAGGATGTTCGAGGTAATACGAAATAGCGGAGGATGTACAAAGTACTAAAGCTAAAAAATTTAAAAAAATTAACCATAATTTATAAGATAAAAATTAAAATGAGCTAATGGAATTTCCACATAAAAATCTGTGTTTCTTGAATTTTTTTTATTTTCTTAGAGCTTTTCGTATATTTTTAATATTTAGTCACATTAACTACTTATGAAAGATGTTTAAAATAAAATAAGTACAAAATGCTGTTATAGGCCATTATTGTTTTTTATTTATCCAGAGAAATATTAAATGGGGTAATGAAATTTCCCCCACTGAATGCCTGAATGCATTCATATTATATAAAAAAAAATAATGGAACATTATCGCGTATCAACTTTTTGCTCAAATTTATTGAAGACACTTTTGCGATGTATCCAATTGAAAGAAATAAATCGACACAAACTCAGCCATTTAGAGCTAATATAAGTCAATTAGGCGGGAATCATGTTCCGGATTATATACCCGGTACATCGAAAAACAAAACAACCCTACGCGAAGGTGTTCGCATTGATACAAACTTAAGATCAGGAAGGAATCGCGTTACTGGTGTTCGATTTGCAAAGTCCCATTGTGTATAGTTAATACCCTGTTTCGCTGAATATCACTCCACAGCAAGAATTTGAATTCTTACTTTTATATGTATAATATTTAATAGAATTTATTGCGTTTTTAGTTTAATATATTATGTAATATATGCTTATGTTAACCAAAGAAGTAAATATTAGTAATAAAATTTTCCCCATCTTTTTCATCCAATATCTCACCAGCGCAACTTACTCTGTGATTGACGAATATACTCCTCATGGCTCGATTCTGGCGACACAAAACTGTGCGCACTTTTAAATGAGGGCACCACAGTTAACTGGTTGAGGAAATCCCTTAAATGGTGGCGAAAACTCTTCTTCTGGGGACTTGAAGTATGTCCTACTAATTCCTACATTCTATATAAATCCGTTCGAAAAGAAAAGAAGGAAAATTCAGTTTCACATTACGCATTTATAAAGCAATTAGTTGATCAGTTAGTAGATGACTTTAGTATGTTGGAAACACCACGAGGACGCGCTAATGCTGAACAAGGTCTGCAGCGACTAGATGGAAAGCTCCACATCATTCTCAGTGGGACTAAAAAAGACTGCATAGTCTGCTCGAACCGAAAGGTTGCAGGCGGAAGACGAGAAACAAGATTTTATTGTGATACTTGCACCCGTAAACCGGGAACACATGTTGGAGAATGCTTCACAAAGTACCATACCCTAAAACAATATAAAATTTAAATCATTTTTGGATTATATTACCCTGAATATGTATTAAGAAATTTTCACTAAAATATAAATATTTTCTTCTCCATAATTGTTTTAAACATGTTAAGCCCGCAGTTCCTCTTGCTATAGAAAATAGCTTGGACCTGGCGGGAAGTAAACTTGAAATACCTCTAGGTCTAGACCGTTAAGGGTTAAAACAAAATGGGAAAACTGTCTGCCAATAGTGCTAGTGTTATTAAAAATATTTTTGTAAATATTGAAATATTCATTGTATTTTACAAGGACGTTGTTGAATTGTTCAAAAATAAATCTTTCAATATTTTATATTTATTTTATTTTTATTAGTTTTCTAAAATATGATGTTTATGTTTGTATGTCTGTTTGAAATTAACATCTGGTATCACTGTCTATACGTAGGTGCCATATGTCTGTTATTTAATACTTTTCTTAGACCATCTGTTGATTTGGTTAAACTTTTGAAGAAAGGGTCTAGGATCTCACGGTTTAAAAATTGTTTTAGTCAGGATAAGAGTTTAGTTGAGAGACAACTCTCTGAGTAAGAACGATTTCTCTTAGTGCAATTCTTTTAAATAAAGAATAACAGTTTAATGATAAATTAAATTGAAGCATTTATTTATGATTACCTATACTTAACCTCCAACAGGTTATGGGCCCAGGTAACGCTGAGTGATTAAATTGTAAAGTGTAAATAAAAAAAAACAAAAGTTTAATTTGTGAAAGAATTAAAACTTTAAAAGTGGCATTGTTTATTAATTCAGTGCGTGTATGTTAACGCAAAATTTGCCCAAACATAAAAAATGATGTTGCAATGTTCCCACGCCACCTGGGACGCTCCCGTTTCCACCTGCGGTAAGCCTACACCACGAGTCTGCAGAGTTCACCCTGGGAACTGCTGACGGCATGTCGGCCTGCACCTGGCAACGCGACCTAGCTAGCTTTAAATACCACCTTTTAAGTCTAATTTGTTTAAGTCGGGTTTGAGCAATAAAAGAAATCAGTCGCAGACTGTAAAATTAAAATTCGTGTTTTTTTTTTTATTAAACCAAACAGTCCATTTTGGAGAAATCTATTCATATACACGATGAACTCTGTAATAAGTGTCGAAAAGTGCTGTACAGTAAAAAAAGGAGTGAAAACAGCAAAAAGTACGTAATGTTTATATTTTTGCTAAACCTAGCATGTTTTGATTAATAGCTGAACTTATCAGGTTGTTAACATTGATTCTTCTATTTCATCAATTCTTATTGAACAAAAATTAGAACAAAGATTTTTTTGCAGTGGAAGTGAAAAAGACGTACAGCCCATTGCTTTAACTTCGACAGCACGTGAAATCAATGACGATGATGAAGATTCTTCTACTTCAGATTCACAGGATTTACCATTCGTCGTCAATGAAGTTGTTAAAAAACCTGAAGTGAAGTACGCAGAAATGCCTTTTTCAAGGGTAGTGTCCACTCATGCATATTGTTTCGTATGCAACTCAAAAGAGAACATAAGTGTCGTGCCTTATGAAGCTCGTGAACAAGCGTTTATAAAACGAAGAATATTTATCCCTAAAGGGAACCGCTGTTGCTCTAAACACCTTATCAAACGACGTTTTTATGAGAATGATTTGAGCGAACTGAAAATATTTTCTCATGAAAGTGTGATCGAGGTCAATGAATTAAAAAAACTGATTTGAAACACCTGACAATTAATTGTGATTCGTCGTTGAATGGCCATGTTAGACAATGCACTCTCTCAGATGAACGTCTGAAAGTTTTCACCGGTAAACTTTTCACGTTTTTTGCAAATAGTAACAAGCTCTATTATAGTAAAAAAAAAAAAAAAAAAGTTCGACTTAATAGTTCAAAACTAAAGTGAGAGAAAAAATTACTTCTTCATTTAATTAAACGAAGAAAATTCGTTTACTATCTTGTGTCTAAATATAGTTTTTAGTTAACTAATTATTTTTAGTTAACTAATGTTTATTCTGTCAAAATAAGAGGTCAAATAATATGTTTTTAGGTTTCATTTAGGAAAACATATTGGAACTCCAGTTAACTTGATGAGGAACACGCAATCACGCAACGTTACTCCAGCTCTCGTGACATTTTTATTTAGGTTGCGTACAGGAAATTCTAACACTATGATTTCTGCGATTTTGGGTTTGCAGAACGAACAAAAAGTTTCGGAATACTGCGATTCCCTCATCCGTTCATTCGAAAAAGACATCCTTCCGAACAACTTCGGTTTTCGAGCCGAAACAGAGAAGACATTCTTCAAAATGAAACTTCTTTTTTCGCAAAGAAAATGTTAAACGCCGATGAAAAACTCGCAATTAATCGTGATGGAACGTATGTTACTCATCAGAAAAGTACAAATAATGAGTATCAGCGAAAGTCGTACTCAGGACAAAAAAAGAAACCCCTCTGCAAACCGTTCACTATTTGCACTACAAAAGGTTACATCCTCGAAACGTTGGGACCGTTTGAGGCCACATTGAATGATGCTGAGATTCTTCGACAGATTATGCAGGACCCTCAAGGTTTACCAAGCATCTTGCAGGAAGGTGACATTTTCATTGTGGATCGTGGTTTCACGCACGTCAAGACAGAATTGGAAAAACAGAAGTTCAAAGTTCTTATGCCTGCAATGAAAGGTGAGAAACGATACAAACATGTACTTGTAGTTATCTCATTTATATGCGCCATTAGTGAATAATATTATATTATTAAGTTATAAACATTTTAACATTTTACTAAAAATTTATTTTTTTATAGACAAATGTTTCAACTCAACAAAACAGATTGGACTCGATTTACTGAATTGACAAGACTTGACTGCAACCAATTGACAACTTTAAAATGAAAATTCGTACATGCAGAATTTTTTACTCCAGCGTGTAATAATAATACTTTTTTCTATAATAGAATATTCATTTTCACAGGCAAACGTAATCAATTAACAACAGAAGAGTCTAACTCATCACGAAAAGTTACAAAACTTCGTTGGGTTGTTGAAGCTGTTCACGGGATTTTGGGTCGAAAATTCAAACTTCTTCATCAGCAATTGGACAACAAGCTGTTGCCGAAACTCAATTCGTATTGTCGAATTGCGAGTTTTCTGAATAACAAGTTCGGTAAAAGATTAGAGTCCGATGTTGAATATCAAGAAGAAATTTTTCATAAACTAGAATCTGATACTGCCGTGGAAAACACTTTGTCCAACGAGGTCGAAGAAAAAGGATGGAACCGGAAAAAGGATTGTTTTTCAACAACTTTTGTCTTCTGAACTGTTGGATTTTCCAGAAATGACTGAGAAGGAGTTGAAAATTTTTTTCACTGGCACATATCAGTACACACAATCAATATCTTATTTGGCGGAATTGCTTGACGATGATAACAACATAAAAGTACTCTATGTACTAGTCTTAAGTCTAAATAATTTTAAGTTCTATTGCAGCTTGTATTAAGCGAAATAAATAAATATGTAAAAGGTTCTGATTCCATCGTAAGATTTAATGTACAATCGCGTCACATCCACGCGAAAACTTATCGATGCTACGTTGACTATGAACCTAATTCTTTAGGAGCTACCGGTATCAAACGCTACTGTTGTGATTCCCCGAATGGCAGACGAACAATTGGATGTTGCGCACACGTAGCTGCAATTATATACTATTTATGTTATGCGCGTTATTTATCAAAAATAATCAGGCCCGCAGAGATCTTGAGCAAAATTTTTACAGTCGAAAAGTTTGTCCCTGTAATTAATGAAGACAGTGAAGAGGACGATTAATCATCTGTACATATTGGTTTGTAATAGGAGATGAAAAGTTACGATACCTACCCATAATACAACATTTAATAATTAACCTATTTCGCATCATCCCAAGTTAGTCATCACCAGATGCACTTGCAGCATGCATCTTTTTATTAAGATCACTTTAGATGGATGTGAATTTATCTATTAGTAATTGTAAACCGATCACATTAAGACTTGGGTGGCATATTGATATTATTAAGATCACTTTAGATAAATGTGAATTTATCTATGAGTGGTTGTAAATGGATCTCATTAAGACTTGGGTGGCATATTGATATCTTCCTTTGTTCGAATTATCTTTTTTTGTTCAGATCAATTCTTTGTCGAGAATCAATCAAGATGCACCCGAAAATGCATATAAATAAGGGTGACAAGAAGATGGACGGGCAGATTTGAAGACGGAATCTCATCATAAACCGGTGACGAGTAGTTAGAATATCAAAGTATTAAAGTATTAAAGATTAAAATATAAAGTTTGAATGTTAAGAATAAAGTTCAAATGTTAAGTGTTTAAAATTAAACTAAAGTAAAATTAAAGGAGTAAATTGAAAGTAAAATTAAAAAGGTGAAACTTAAATTAATAAGCGAAGCTAAAGAAAGTTATTGAAAAAGTTATTGAAACGACTAAAATTATTAATATGAAACTCATAAAACATGTTGGTTGCGTAATTTCAATAAAAATAATTGTTATTACATGTTGTAATTGCATTATTTTTTCCAAATACAATTTTTCATAACGTTTTTATTCAGTTTTTAGCGGGAAATTCAAATTTTTAAAAATATGATTTTTATTTTTTTTATACCGATAACGTCCAACACTCGAAAAAATCTGAAAAAAATATATGTTTATCAGCTGTTCGTACCAGTACCATGAATCCACTGAGAAATAATGCAAAAATTAATTTTTAAAATATTTTTTTACATTTGAATTTCGCGCCAAAAAAATCAAAAAAAATATCTGGAAACTTGTTTTGAGATGAACAATACGTGTGAATTTTTTCAGATTTTTTGTTTGATACTATTATGAAAAAAAAATATTATGTTGAAAATCATTAAATTATCCCTAGTGCAAAATATACTTTTCAAAAAAATCGTATAGGGGTTCAAAACATGTCCTTTCGAATGGCCGAAGCAGAAAAATTTGTTGGCTTAAGGCGCATTTGACCCCCTCAACCGGCTAGGCCCTTTAATAAAATTTAACTGGCGCCCGAGCAGGGACCGGGTAAAAATACAATTCTTTCGGGTCCTAAAACTAGCGCGCGAGTAAATAGTAAATAGTGGTCCTTAAGTAGTGCCGAAATATTAATCTCGAACGACTAGTTAAAAAGTTCCAAAACAGTGCGTACGATCGATTCAGTGATCGGTGTAAAAATCTATTGAAATCTAGAGGCAGTACCGAGAATCGATCCAAGTGACTAGTGAAACAGTGCTGAAGTAGCACCCTCTAGCTGTTTTGTGAACGCCCAAGTGAAAGAAGAGAGGTCCTCAAGAAGCAATATTGGATTGAACTATATAAAATATATGGGTGGTGTTGACCGGGCGGACCAGTATGCATCAAGCTATTGTTTTCTGCGAAAATCCCTTAAATGGTGGCGTAGGCTTTTCTTTGGGGGCATGGAAATTTCCCTGGTCAATTCATACCTTTTGTATAAAGTAGAAAAGACCAAAAGAGGGGAAAAGCCACTGAGCCATGTGCGATTCCTGAAAACACTCGTCGAACAATTGAGAGGGTCATATCGCCAGCAACGAGAGCAAACGTCTACGCCGCATTCCGACCAAATCCGACTAAACGGGAAGCTTCACGTAATACTAAAAGGGCCAAAAAGGGACTGCAAAGTTTGTTCTGACCGTAGCACGCCTGGAGGAAGGCGGGAAACTTCATATTACTGTGATACGTGTCCAGACAAGCCTAGGATGCATCTTGGCCATTGTTTCACTAAAGATCACACAAAAACTAATTACAGAGCGTAATACTTATCAAAATTTGTTGTTTTCGACATATAAATGAATAAACTAGTGAAATTTTATTACTTGTGTATGTTTGTTTGTTTATAAATGTTTTTAAAGTACATGTAAAATGTTGACCTAATTTGGCCGAAATCGTCTCGAGTTGCTGGTTCGCGCAAGCGAAAAAGGCTTCGAGTGCAAAGGGTTAATTAAGGAAAAAATAATTAATGTTGATTACGCCTTACATTGGGCTAAGGCAGGTATTGTAAATTCCTTTATCTTATCTAACAGCGAAATAAATATTGTAAAATAGCTTTTTGAAAAAAATAATGTACCATATCTTAATTTAGAAGAGGCTATCGATTTCACAGAAATAAAAATTGCTTCAAGCAATTCCATGCTATTGTATGTATATTGTAAGTATACCAAACACAAAAACCGAAATATGTAGAACAATACTAATGAAACCTGTAAAACGAGAAAACTTTGTAATTAAAATACCATTTGAAAATGTCTTACAATGCGGCAACAAAATATATGGAATAAAAGAAAAATGTTCATCTAATAATAAGCTAACAATTTGTAATAAAAACCAAATCATAGATCTAAGCGAAACAAGTTGTATTCCATTCTTGCTTACGAGCAGACCGGCAAACTGCACCGAGATCGATAATAGGCACATCCCTGCTACGGAGGAAATCTTTTCTGGAACACTACTACTCAACAAATTCAATGGGACTATCCTTGTTGACGGCGAAGCCATGGACCTAACAGGAACATTCATCATCCAGTATCAAAACGCGACACTTATGGTCAATAGACAGGCATACACAGGTAGAGAAGTCTCCGGCATGAAACCTCTCCCTCCAATCGTACAGCCCGATTCTTGGACCTTTGAGAAAGTTTTAACCCTCCAAAGCCATGAAAGAGCTACACCTAAACAACACAGGACATATCAAGCGAATCGAAAAAGAAAACCGAACAAGCTATCTCACGAATTTTGGTCTAACTACAGCGGTCATATCCTTCTTGGTCGTAACAACAATCCTGAAAGTAATTAAAAATTACAGTCGAAATACAGCGATCACCACGCCTACAGTAGAAGCAATCACCATCATACCACCAGCAAATCCTGTTCCTGAAAACCAAGGTTCGACATCATCTCTAGCGGAGACCGCAAGGATCAGCCAAATCCCCTATTCCCCTCACTTACGGGGGGAAGTGTTAACGCAAAACTTGCCCAAACAACAAAAATTATGTTGCAATGCTCCCACGCCACCTGGGACGCTCCCGTTTCCACCTGCGGTAACCCTGCACCACGAGTCTGCAGAGTTCACCCTGGGAACTGCTGACGGCATGTCGGCCTGCACCTGGCTAGCTTTAAATACCACCTTTTAAGTCTAATTTGTTTAAGTCGGGTTTGAGCAATAAAAGAAATCAGTCGCAGACTGTAAAATTAAAATTCGTTTGGGTTTCTTGGTGATTTTTGAAGTGAAACTTCTTTACGCACGCTTGACTTGGGGAGTAAGCTGGCGAACGCGTGACGTAAGCGTTACGAAAAGTGTGATCGGGCAAGGCGAACGGAAGTTAAGTGGGGGATATAAGCAAGAGACAGCAGTGCGCGCGCACATTTTCTTTCTCTCTTCCTCTCATAGCCAAAAAAATGTTAGATCAGCAGGAGTGGCAATTTATCAGAAATCAAATGATACCTCGAATATAGTAACTTCGAACATGGACATTCTATTACGACATATTCGTGAAGTCGATATTGGTCAATCATCAATTGGTGATATATGTGCTGCTCACTGTGTTTTGGACGATGGAACAAACATCATAATGGCTTACATTTCGCCCAATAACACAGTTAATAATATCATAAAGTTTATATACAGAAGACTTATGATTTACGGTCGAGTAGGTTCTGAAGAATTAGGAGAAAACTATCATACGTTGCCACTAATTTTAGCAGGAGATTTCAATATTAATTTCGCGTCTGAAGATGGACAACTCTTGGTAAACTTTCTACGAGATAAATTAGAACTACAAATGAATAATAACCGTAATGAGCCAACTACAAGACATGGAACAACAATCGATGCAGTTTTTTCTAGATATCTATCTAATTTTAATTCGAAAATTTATGTATCTTATTTCTCATACCATAAGCCTATTGTCTCGGTTTTACAATCAACCACAGTAATTACTGATGTATCCAATAATGAAAATGATGAATAAAAATAGAAGATCTATGCAAAAATATTAATTTACCAATGAAAACATGAAATAAATTTAAATATTTGTAGAAAATTAATATATGTATATGTGTATACATGTATATATTGTACACACATATATATATATATACATACAGATGGAGCGAAAGAAGTTTCACTTCAGTCGTGTGGTCATAAGCACACTCGTTTTTTTTTTCAAAAAATCATTTTTTTTTCGCTTTTCGGCATCCTCCATGTTTCAAAAATATTCTCCTGTTCGCTCAAGCCTCTGCGCTCGCTCCGAGCGTATAAAAGGAGCAGGTATTCGGCTTATTATGAAGAAGAAGAGGGTATACTCTACGGTGCTGGAATAGCTGATTAGCGGTGAGTTGTAAAATAATGTTCATTAAATCACGTCAGCGCGATCGATCGTTCGTTCAGTTGTAGCTCAGTCGCGCCGAAAAGAACCGAAAACTTTGAACTCGATTTACGCGAAGCCCATAATTTAAAACTGGTGTGACGCATACAGGAAACACCGATTCAATTACAGCATTCGGATTTTTTGTAACTTACAGACAATTGTTTTCTTGAGACCGCATCGGCGACCAATTTTTAAAAAAAATAATTATTTATATTTTTTACGGTGTCGCAAACATGAAAAAAAAGGGCCAAAAACAGCCACTTTTTTCACTGCTCTCCATTTTCAATAGAATACATTTTTTAAACTTTGGGCGCCGATGCCGTCTCGCAAAACTAATTTATTTTTATAAACTTTTATTATAATTTGTTACAGGTAAGCCGTTTAACCCCTTCACGTCACACCAGTTGGACGTGCACGCCGTGCGCGCGCGCGAACACATGCTCCCCACAGGCGTACGGTGTCGAATTTCACTTCGGCTAAATTCGTGTGAAATCTTCAAGAGACACTCTAACCACCAGATAAAACCCCAATATTGTATTACTTATTGTTTCAATAAAAAAAAATCACGAAAACTGCCTATATTTTGGTCAGAGAAGAAAGAAGTCACCAAGAAACCCCCTTAAACCAAATTTAATAAAATTTAACTTGTATTATTATACTATTTTTTTCAAAAATGGAATCATCAAAGCCACAAAGAGGAATCATTCCTTTTAATTGACTTAACTATGGTGTATGGAAAATGAGAGTGCGTTTATTATTAAAAGAACTTAATTTGCTTAGAGTTATTGATGAAGAAATTCCAATCAATCCAGACCGTAAGTGGTTGAAGAAAAATAATGTAGCACACAGCATTATCGGTTCACATTTAGCGGATTCACTGCTTCATTTTACTGATGTTACTTATGCTAAAAATGTATTAGATAAATTAGATTTTATTTATGATCGGAAAAGTCTTCCAACACAGATGACTATGAGAAAACGACTTTCAGAATTAAAATTAGGAAATGAAATGTCTCTTATGGAACATTTTTCAATCTTTGACACACATGGATCAAAATTAGATGAAGCTGATAAAGTTCTTCATTTATTAAATACACACCCATCATCATATGAAGGAGTGATAACTGCAATTGAAACATTGGCTGAGGATCAATTGAATTTAGATTTTGTGAAGACACGTTTTGAATTAAAACGTCATGAAATTAAAATTAAAGGACATAATCGTGACACTAGCATAAAAATGTTAATTGCAGAAAATAATGATAAGACCTATAGAAATAAAATTCCGTTCCGGAAAAATTATCTAAACGAAAAATCAAGATTTAAAAATAATTTTAAATCATTTAAGAATTTTAAAAATTCATTTAAAGATAAATCTAGGGTTGAAAAAAATCACGATTTTTTTAAAAAAATCGAATAAATCGATTTTTTTGATTTAAATCAAAAAATTTTATATTGCGATATTGTTATAAGAAATTCAAATAACAATTTACCAACTCATAATTTAACAAGCAAAGTCAAATGAAAACGCATACAACTGACCAAAAATGTTACATAATTGAAATAAATGAAAGAAAGTTCAGTGTATTCACTGACACATTGTAGGCCTTTAACTTTTATGACTTTTGGAAATTGTGCTTCAAAAACTTTTATGACATCTATTTTTCCCATAATCCTTGAAGGCCTTCTCAAAAACCGATTTCATTTCGGGTGCCGAGTAAAAATTAAACATTGTTCAAATTGAAAAAATAACGTCACATGTGGATACGAAGGCTCTTGGCTTCGGCATTTTTTCTCGGGGGTGGTCAAATCATTCTTAGCAGCCAAACTGTGCGGAACCAAGTATTTTCTTCAGGCTTACTACTTGCATTTTACATTCAAAACCAAGAGTTTAACTACGTTGTCAAGGGTTACTTTCGAAACCTGGCTAAAATGTAATTTTCAAAAAATCTGTAATTGAATGATCAATGGCTGGCCGAAAAAAAGATCCTGTGTGGCTTCATTTTGACGAAACGAAAGAAGGAAAATGGCTTCGTGCAAAATGTAAATCTTACGGCAAAGAACTGTCGGGTATTGTTGCTAGGATGAAAATTCATTGGGATATATGTTCGAGTGTTTCCAGTCAGGATCAAGATAATGAGGAATTATTGCAAGGTAAAATTGTGCTTGAAAATATTGAAAGAAAATTGTTGTGTAATCATCTCAAAAAAGTAGAATACATCAAAATCAAACTCATTACTTCATTAATATTTTTGCATTTTAGATCCAGGCCCCCCACTTAAAATTCAAGCGAGACACGATTTAAAGATAAAAAGAAAGCTTTCGTCCGACTTAGACAAGTTCGTGTGCAAAACTACTGCGACTCAAAAAAAAGAGATTGATCTGAAAATTGCAAAATTTGTATATGCAACGAACAATGGTTTTAACGTCGTTGAGAATAAAAGATTCAAAGACATGATTGATGCGTTGAGACCAGGATACGAAGCACCAAATAAACACCAAATCGGGAACGAATTTTTGGATACAATTTATGAAGACGAAAAAGAAGACGTAGTTTCAAAGTTGGAAAATCAGATGGTCTCGCTGTCAGTGGATGGATGGTCAAACGTGCGTAACGAACCCAATAGTTGCTTCTTGTGTCGTTGATGAGGCCAGAAAATCATACCTGGTCGATACGGTGGATACGTCAGGACATCACCATTTTGCGGAGTATCTTGAAGAAGTCACCACCGATGCGATCAAAAAAGCGAAAGACGAGTTCAAATGCATCGTTGGGAGTGTTGTTTCTGGCAATGCCCCTGATATGGCCTGTATGAGAAGATATTTGTCTGATGACAATGAGGATATAATTTGCTACGGTTGCTCAGCGCATGTGCTGAATTTGTTGGCGAAGGATTTTAAAAATTCTGCGGTAACAGGACCCGTTGAGACTGTAATTAAATATTTTCGAAACAATCACTTTGCGAGGACAAAATTTAACGAGAAGAAAACAGGAAACAATCTTGTTTTACCATTAGATGTAAGGTGGAATTCAATGTGCAACTGTATCAAATCATACCTGGATAATTGGTGCACTATTCTCGAAATTTGTGAGGAATTCAAAGATGACATTGAATCGGAAATAAAAAAAATTGTAACGAACATCGCTGTCAAAAGAAACGCGGAGGATATGTTGGTTTTACTGAAACCGATTGCTAATACACTAACTCAGATCGAAGGTAATTTTAATACAACATTTTTTAAGCAACTTAAAAAAACAAACAAACAAAATGTTTTTCATTTTATTTCAGCAAACGCGTGCACTATAGGAGATGCTGAGCACTTGTGGAAAGAATTGGTTGCAAACTTGCATTCAGTTGCAAATACAGCTCAGCGCAAAACTATTCAGAAACGATATGATTTAGCGATGACTCCGAGCCACTTTTTGTGCTACCTTCTGACGCCAAAATATTTTGAACAGGCAAGATCTTCCTTGAAGCCTAAAGAGTTTGAAGAAGTGTATCAATTTTTGAAAAATAAATATGGTGATGAAGGGGAGGAGTTGAGTTCCAAAATCATTCAGTTCCGACAGAAAGCAGCACCTTTTGACGGTCCACTGATGGGTGAAAAAATTATGAAATCTTTGACTGCTATACAGTGGTGGAAGGCAATTCAAGATACGAAACAATTGTTGTCTAAGAAAGAAGAATACATCATACAGCAACACCTCACTGCCAGGGCAACGTCGGCCAGTATAGAGCGAACGTTTTCTTCATTTGGATATGTCCATTCCAAAATTAGGAATCGTCTTGGGACGCAGAAATCTGCGAAACTTGTCTTTTTGTATAAACACTTAAATGAATAAAAACAAGCATACATCTTTTAATTTAAGATTGTAACTTTTGAACGATTAATATTTTCTACCGATGTAAATAGTAATTGAACCCAATAAACACGTACTTAGACTGGCAAACATATTTTTTCAATTGAGTTCGTAGTTTTTTGAATATATATTTTGTAACATTTTTGGCAGTTGTAATTGTTTTGTGAAATTCGCAACACTTGAGTAGAATTTAAAAAAATTGATTTAAATCATCGAAATTTGAAAAAAAATCATTTGATTAAAATCGCGATTTAATCGTTGATTTAAATGATCGCAACCCTAGATAAATCTAAAGTAAAATGTTATCAGTGTGGTCGTGAAGGACACATAAAGAGAAATTGTATTTATTTTAAAAGAAATTAGCAGTTCAATGAAAGAAAACAGAATAAAACTGCTCAAATTGTTCAAGTGACAGAATCAAACGTTAAACCTAGAATAACATTTATGGCTGGTGGAAATAAATTAATTGAAACAGATAAAAATAAAATTACATTTCTATTGGACTCGGGAGCATCAGACCATATCACAAATAGATGTGATATTGCAAGAAATTTTGAGCCCCTTGGAACACCTATAAAAATATCTGTGGCCAAAAGTGGAGAGTCAATTTCAGCAGTCAAACGAGGTGACATCAACGTGACAACCAACAAAGCAATAAACGTAACAATCAAAGAAGTTTTATACAGTCCACAAATACCATACAATCTGTTATCACTTATCAGTCTCCAAACTTCAACAATCGGCAGGGGCGGATTTACGCATAAGCAAAGTAGGCCTGTGCCTACGGCGGCAAAATCTTGCTGTTATATCGTTGTTAGAATGTTTACTTGTACTGCGGCAGCAAATTGTACCGCGGAACGATCATTTTCGTGCTTGAAACGTATCAAATCTTATATGCGTTCGACGATGACTGAGAAATGACTAAATGCCTCGGCTATGATGTGTATTGAAGAGGAAACTTTGCAAAAAGTTGATCTGAACAAAATCATCGATAGATTTGAAAAAGTCCGCCGTAAAAATGTACATTCATAATGTACATTAGTAAGCGCGAAATGACTTGTGATTTACTTCTTGAAATATTTGAAAAATGTATTTTTTGTTTTGTAAATCTTAATCAAAATTAAAAGGAGATTTAATTTATTACATTACATATTTTTCAATTTTTAAAATTACAAAACAGATTTTTATTAAGAAAAAAAGGCGGCACTTTGTTGCCTGCCTACGGGCGGCAAATTCGTAAATCCGCCCCTGACAATCGGGTATGGTTATTTTATTTGATCAGCATGGAGTAGAAATAAGTAAGAATGGTAAAATCATCATGCAAGGTAAGCCATTGAACAATTTGACACAAATAGAATTTTTAATTGATAATTTTGAAATAAATTCTGTTGTTAAAATAATGGACAATAAGAAAACAAATTACTACATTTGGCATAAAAGATTAGGACACATTAGTAAAGATAAATTTATTCAATTGAAAAATCACATTATGATAGAAGATATAGGCGAAATAAGAGGAGTGAATCGTACTGATAAAATTTGTGAAGCATGCATTAAAGGTAAACAGACTCGATTACCCTTTAATAAAGCTAAAAATCGCATGTGAGAAGACCATTATTTATTGTACATTCGGATGTCTGTGGTCCAATCACTCCAACGGCTTTAAATGATAAGAATTATTTTGTTTTGTTTTTAGATCATTATACACATTATTGTGTAATATATTTGCTTCAACATATGTAAGTCAGGGGTTTTTTCAGCATTTAAAGATTTTGTAGCTAAAAGTGAAGCTCATTCCAATCTTAAATTAGTTTATTTATATATATAGTTAATGGTAGAGAATATTTATCTAATGAAATGAAAAATCATTGTGAAAATAAGGGTATTACTTATCATTTAACGGTTCCGCCAACTCTTCAATTGAATGGCGTTGCTGAACGCATGATTAGAACTATTACAGAAAAAGCTCGATCAATTTTAGCTGAGTCTTGTTTAGATAAAATTTTCTGGGGTGATGCAGTTTTAACAGCAACTTATTTAATTAATATTATTCCTAGTAGAGCATTAAAAGTGATGAAAACTCCTTATGAATTATGGCACAATAAGAAACCTTCGTTTAAATATTTAAAAGTTTTTGCTTCTACTGTATATGTTCATGATAAAATAAATAAAGCTAAATTTGATAATAAATCTTGGAAGGGTATACTGGTTGGTTTTGAACCAAATGGTTATAGAGTATGGAACACAGAATTGAATAAGTATGCCATTGCGAGGGATGTTATTGTGGACGAGACATATTATATGATGTCTCGGCCAGGTAAGAACCCTGATGATTCCATACAAGAAACTGATTCTCTTAAAGAATTAGTGTTTGATGAAAATGGCTTGGAGACATTATCAAGTAATATTGTTTATAAATCTGGTAATGATAAAACAGATAGTTTTAATAAATCTGATGTTGACAAATCAGATGGGTTAAGTAAGTCTGGTAATAATGAAACAGACAGTGATAGTAAATCTGATAATGAGAAATCAGATGTGAACTATTACCCCAGTTGTAAAATTCCAAGATTGGAAAATGAAAATAGTGTTAAAGCCAATTGTCGGAGGAGTGAAAGGATCAAGGCCCTTCCAAAAATATCTTATGATGAAACAAGTAATTCGGAAGAATGCATGTTTTCTACCCAAATAATAAATAATATACCTAAATCTTTTTATGAAATTAAAAATACGAAAGATAGAATTAAATGGGAGCAGGCAATACAAAGTGAACTTGATTCACTTGAGGTTAATAAAACCTGGACATTAGTGTCAAAACCTGAGGGTAAAAATATTGTAGATTGTGTATCGAAAGTGACGTTCATTGGTCGAGTGACACGTCAAAGGAACCAGACAATGAGCACACACGCTTGATGTCGGTTCGCGCGCGAGTTACGGCCCTCGCCTAAGGTACCTACATGTAATCCAATCCTTTACCTTTCCTCAATTTCAGTTCATATTCAATGACTTCTCTTTACCTTTTATTTGCTAATAATCGACGTTCCAAATTACGTTCAATCACCCGTGCTCTGTCTAGACCTAGCGTAAGCGATTTTAGCAATAAGATCTAGCGTAAGCAATATTGGGTTATAAGTATCACCAAAAAACTTTGTAAGCTTGTCAGTTGATCAGTTTGTTTTGTAAAGTAAATTCCGTTAATAAATTGTTTCTCCATCTTTTCATTTTCGCGTTTTTATTTTAAAATTAATTTCTTTTATTAAAAGAACCCTTAAGGTTCTTAACTCGCGCTCGACCTCATGGGATCATTCGTGCATCTCCCGTCAATACCTAAGTATCTGTCTTGTCTATCTTTCCCAATACAGATTGTAAATGGATTTTTACAATTAAAAATGATGAGTTAGGGAATCCATATAAATATAAAGCTCGTTTAGTAGCGAGAGGTTTTAGTCAGGAGTATATGGTAGATTATGATGAAACTTTTGATCCTGTAGCTAGAATAGCTAGTTTTAGATTTATTGTAGCATTTGCTAACCAAAGTAATTTATTACTACATCATATGGACGTAAAGACAGCATTTTTAAATGGTCAACTGAAAGAAGAAATTTTTATGAGGGTACCTGATGGAGTTCAATGTAAAAAGGTCAGGTCTGTAAATTGAACAAAGCCTTGTATGGTTTAAAACAAGCAGATGCTGGTTCGAAGCATTCGAATCAACTTTAAAATCAATTAATTTTCAAAATTCTCCAGTAGATCGATGTATTTATATTTTAGATTTGGGTGATATTTCAAAGAACATTTATGTCGTGTTATATGTTGATGATCTCGTTATTGCAACCCATAATATAAATACTATGAATAATGTTAAACAGTATGTAATGTGTAAATTTCAAATGGTAGATTTAAAAGAGATAAAATTATTTTTAGGTATTCGAGTTAATAGAGAAGATTCTACGATAACATTAGATCAAAATACATATGAAAAATCAGTTTTAAGTAAATTTAAAATGCAAGATTGCAATCCAGTAGACACACCATTAGAATCTAAAATTAATTATGAGGCATTGAATTCAGACGAAAATTGTAATAAACCATGTATAAATGTGGGAAGAGAGCAGCACACAATCAAAAAAAGAAAAGCTTGTAGTTGCAGTCAGTCGCTAGTCAGCCGTGATTCGAACATGTTGTGTGAGCCATGCGCGGATAAGTTAAGTAATAGAACTCTCTTGTTTATTTTATTTTTTAAAACTGAATAAAGTTCTTATTATTCTCGAAGTGACTTTTATTGCTGAAGTGACCTTTTATAAAAATCCTACAGAATTTTTGGGGACTCAACCGAAATTTCAATTTGTGGTGTAAATTTCTTATGAAGTGCGCATCTAGAAGCAAACACTGATGTTCGTGTAGTGTGCCTGGCTACAGGCATAGATTTTGAGATGTTGTATGCGGTTGATAGTAGACTCGAACGGAATCTCTACTCCAATTCATGTCTGTGTTGAGTGCTGAGCTGTGTGCGAAGCCATATTCGTGATGTTTAGATTGTGAGTTGGTGTCGAGTAGCTGAGTGAGTCGCGTCGAACAAAGAAAGCGATTTAAATGTGACTGTGTGGCAAGAAATCGTATTTTCTTAATTTTTCTAGAAGGAAGTGGAAGCATATGCAATTCAGTATTGCAGAGCTCTTGTGATTATTTTTTTTGTGTCGATAGCTATAACTGAGTGTCAAGCTATATTCGAATTGTTGAGCTTTTGAGTACGCCGGGTTGATTTAAATGTGACTGTGTGACACGTAAAATACACTCGCGTTCATCAATGAGACATGAAAGTACACGCGATTAAGTATTGCAGAGCTTTTGTGATTAATATTTGTGACTTTGTGTTGATAGCTTACTGAGTGTCAAGCTACATATATATTTGTGTTGTTAAACTTCTAAGTGCGACGCGCTAATTTAGATGTTATTGTGACTGTATACTGACTAAGCGTCAGTTAGCACTTCGTAATCGTAAGTGCGAACGATTGAATAGAGTGAAGTGTAGCAGTAGTTGTGTGCTTTGTACGTTGTACGTTTGCTACGATATCAATAAAAGTTTGCGACGTTGCCAAATTTGTGACAGAATCGTATCAAAATGAGCCAATGCGAAGGTTTATCGGTAAATTTCGAGCGGTTAACTTTAGATGACGTGGACAAAATGACAGTGAAACAGTTGAGTGATGAATTGGCAAAGAGAAATAAGCTAATAACAGGCAGTAAGGCAGTGCTTAAGCATCGGTTAATGTTAATTATTGACAAATCCTGTGAGAACGAAGAAGAAATTGTTAACGAGAAAGGTGACGAAATTAACAGTGATATTAATCGTAATGACGAAGCACAAAGTGATGTCACTTATAACGATGAAACTCAGAGTGATATATGCCAAAATGTCGGAAGACCGAGTAGTATTTCGTTTAGAGATATAGAGGATTCTCTGGAATCATATACGGGTGATGGTGTTATGACAATTGAACAGTGGTTTAAAGAATTAGAAGACATGAATAAAATAACGAAGTGGTCCGAAATTGAATTATTAATTTGCGCGAAGCGACTGTTAAAAGGTCCCGTGAGGAAGTTTATCCGAGGCCAAAGAAACATTACATCGTGGAGTCGCTTCAAGCAAATCATGGTAGAAGAATTCCACATTCGGATAAATAGTCGTGATGTACATAAGCAGCTGCAACAACGTAAAAAGAAACCTAATGAAACATGGCGTGAGTACTTGTATGATATGTTGGAGACAGGTAAGCAGATTAATTTGGAAACAGAAGTTTTGATTAGCTACATAGTAGACGGAATCGAAGACGAAAGTAACGACAAAATTATATTAAGAGGGGCACGGTCAATTTATGACCTAAAACTAAAATTCGAAGAGTACGAGAGAATTAAAGATGTGTACGGATAAATCGAAAAAAACAAGACCGGAAAATGTAAAGAAGATATACGAAAAACGGACAATCGATTTACGTCGTTGTTATAGCTGTGGTGGTAAAGGACATCAAGCATCGAAATGCCCCGATATGAAACGAGGACCAAAATGTTTCAATTGCAGCGAGTTTGGACATTTTTCAAAGGACTGTTCAAAGACAAGGTCAAATGTACAAAGTATATCAAGAAGCTTCGAGAGATGTATTAGTGTGGATATATCTGGATATTCGTGTGATGCCTTGGTTGATACGGGAAGTCAAGTCAACCTTATGAAAGAAAGTGTGGTCCAGAAACTGATTAAAAGAAAGACAGACTTATCCACAAACTGTGACACTTGTAAAAGGACATTTACGGGATTTGGAGGCGCAAGCATAAAGTCCGAAAGTGCTTGGACCGGTGATGTGCTGATACAAGGCGAACAATACCATATTACGTTTCATGTTGTACCAGATGACTCTATGATTGTTCCGATAATTTTGGGAAGTGATATTCTACAATATGCTGAAGTCATATTCAAGGATAGTAGTATTGTATTCAAGAAATCGATCCAACCTGAGAAGGTAATTGAAGATGCACCTGTGCTAAGTGTTAATGTAGTTGACGAGACTGATGACATTGATGTGCCAAAGAAGTATAGACAGCGAATTCAGGATTTAATAAGCGCTTACAAACCTGCGAAAACAAAAACATCTTTGATAGAAACGGAAATTGTGCTGTCAGATAAAACTCCCGTGTATCAAAAACCGAGACGATTGGCTCCATTAGAAAGGTCAGTACTAGAGAGGCAGATAACGGAATGGCTGAGTAACGGAGTAATACGGCCAAGTCAATCAGATTTTTCTAGTCCGACTGTAATTGTACGTAAGAAGAGTGGCGAATACAGAGTGTGCATTGACTACAGACGTTTAAATAAGAATGTCATTAAAGATAGATTCCCCATGCCAATTCAATTGGACAAATTAACAGGAGCAAAAGTATTTTCAATCATCGATTTGAAGAATGGATTCTTTCACGTTCCAGTGTCGGAAGAAAGTAGGAAGTATACAGCATTTTCAACGCCGGATAATCAGTATGAATTCCTTATGTTGTCACCAAAACGAAGAGAAATGAACGGTATGACGTCAGCAGAGTGGGCCAAGGTGAAGGGCCGGGTTTAACATCTACATCGGCTGATCATATGAAGATGTGGGCGTCTGCGTCATCCGAGCCGGATGACATGTAGAATGGCCGTGTGCGAAGAGAGCAGCACAGAATCAAAAAAAGAAAAGCTTGTAGTTGCAGTCAGTCGCTAGTCAGCCGTGATTCGAACATGTTGTGTGAGCCATCCGCGGATAAGTTAAGTAATAGAACTCTCTTGTTTATTTTATTTTTTTAAAACCGAATAAAGTTCTTATTATTCTCGAAGTGACTTTTATTGCTGAAGTGACCTTTTATAAAAATCCTACATAAATGTTATTGGCTTTTTAATGTATTTAATGATTTGCACTCGTCCAGATTTAAGTTTTGCAGTTAATATTGTTAGTATTAACGGTTCTTGTCTTTTTCTTTATTGTAACGGTGCATCACCACCCTTTCAAACGCACAGTTTAGTTCGTGATTACCTTTCGCATTGTTTATTGTAGAGTAAGTTTGGTAAAACCATGGACAAGGCAAAAATCCGTGTAATTTTCGAGTATGAGTTTCGTCGTGGAACCAATGCATCGCAGACAGCTCGAAATATCAACAAAGTGTTTGGAAAGGGTGCAGCTAATGAGCGCACCGTACGTCGGTGGTTTGAGAAGTTCCATTCTGATGATTTTAGCCTTGAAAATGAGCCACGTGGGAGACCTGTGACCAAGGTGAATAATGATGAACTCAAAGCTGTAGTGGAAGCGGATACATCTCAAACTACGCGTGAATTAACCCTTTGCGGACGAGCGGCGGATATATCCGCCCAAGCCTTTTTACCGTTGCGGACGAGTGTCGGATATATCCGCCCAACTCTTGCGCTGCGGCTAGCGTACGTCTGCCGTCGTAGACGATAAGATAAACATGGGGATACTAGCCTAAGACGTCAAGTGGCCTCCCAATGAAATTAGATACTTTTGGACGATGAAGTCTTATCTTCCGTATAATGTAAACTTACGATGCAAGACCATGGTAGGGTCAGAACGAATTTCAGTTTGTCGAGTCAGTATTTCAGTGTCACTGCCAGAGCAACCAGCAAAGTTTTCCGCATATTTTACATTTTATAACATCCTACACACGATGGCGAAAAGATTCAGAGATAGTACTTTCAATAGTGACAGTAATGATGAGTTCCAGTTTGACTCTGACAACACAGGTGTCATTAGTTCATCCAGTGGAAGTGAAATACTTGCAACAAGCAATGCACTCAGGCGCTTCAATGTGGGCAGTGATAGCAGCAGTAACGAAGAGATGAATATTCAGGAAAATGATAGCCGTAGTGATAATGAATGGACGAATGTTACAAACCACGATATCATTCCACAAAAAATACAGTTTAGTTCTAGGTTACGAACCCCTGGTTCACAACTACAATCAACTTATAAAGAACCGTTAGATTTCTTCAACTCGTTCTTTACGGAAGAGTTGATCAAGAAAATAGTTGAGGAGACTAATCGGTACGCAAATGATACGATACAAAGAAAACATGTAAAAAAGCGGTCCACATGGCGTACATGGACTAATGTCACACTAAAAGAAATGCGAGCATTTCTCGGCATAATATTGCTTATGGGAACAATGCCACTTCCGAGCCTGAAGGATTATTGGAGCACCGACAGGAAATGCAGGATCCCGTACTTTGCAGAAGTATTCAGGAGGGATCGATTTCTACAAGTATTCTGGATGCTTCATACAAATGAAAATACTGAAGGTAGACAGAACATGACAACAAGGACGCAGAAAATTAGCAATTTTTTGGATTACATTGATAGTAGATGTCGAGAAAATTTTGTACCCGGGGAGCAATTATCAGTGGATGAATCCATCGTCAAATTCAAAGGGCGAATAACTTTTATTACGTACAACCCACAGAAACCAACCAAGTGGGGTATCCGTATTTACGTTCTTGCAGACGCCAATATTGGTTATATACAGACTATTTTACCATACTATGGCAGTTTTACTACAGAAAAATTACTTAGACCAGATCTGCCAGTAAGTACAAGAATAGTCTTACAACTATACCACAATTTATTGCAATCCAATCCTGGCGCTCTAGGATACCATATCTTCAACGACCGATATTTCACCAGCATTCCCTTGGCAGATGCACTACTAGAACTGAAATGTCATCTGACTGGAACTATCCAGACAAATAGGAAATTTATTCCAGATGAAATAAAGAATCCAAAGATTGCGAAAAATGAGATGGTTGCTTACAGACGGAAAGATTTACTATTATTGGCTTGGAGAGACAAGCGTATAGTGACCATGCTCAGCACCTGTGCTACCTCATCTTCAAAAACCGTCACTAAAAGGTCAAAGAAAGAAGGAGTAACTGCTACTGTGAAGCCAGATGTGGTTCTAAATTATAATAAATACATGGGCGGGGTAGACAAAGCAGACCAGTACACAGGCACGTACTGCTTTATGAGAAAGTCTCAAAAATGGTGGCGAAAATTATTTTTTTGGGGATTGGACGTTTCTGTGATCAATTCCTATTTATTGTATCAGGAACATCACAAGAAATACAACATAAAAAAGTTAAGCCATTTAGAATTTGTACGTCGTTTGGTAGATCAATTGATTGGAGATTTTCGGGATGCTGATCCCAAGCCTCCTTCGACTTCTGGAACAGCGGAAAGGCTCAATGGCCTTCTACATATTATTCGGCGAAATGAGACAGGAAGAAGCAAAGATTGTGTCGTATGCTCGAATCGGAAGGTAAAACATGGAAGGAGAGAATCGATGTACTATTGTGCTACTTGTTCAGCTAAGCCGACCTTGCACATAGGTGATTGTTTTGAGCGATACCACACAAAGGAAGAATATAAAACGTATAATATGTAAACACGACTACATTTGTTCGTTTATGGTTCTGTTAGATTTCATAAAAAAAGTTATTTGTTAGTAAATTTGTTTGTTTATAATTTTTAGGATTTTTTGAATAATTTATTTGAATAAAGCCTTAATTTGTAAAACGCAAATATGCGACGTGAAAATTTTCTTTACTGCAGGCTCCAATACCTGCCGTCCACAGCGACGCACGCCCGTCGAGCGTCTCCGTCCGCAAAGGGTTAATAGCAAAGTTTGACGTTACTATTCCAACAATATTGGATCATTTGAATCAAATCGGCAAGATAAAGAAGCTGGATCGATTGGTTCCGCATGAGTTAAACGAGCGTCAAAAAAGAAATCGTTTCGAAGCTTGTCTTTCTTTGCTGTCACGGTATAAGGGCGAACCATTTTTACACCGCATTGTTACGTGTGATGAAAAATGGATTCTTTTCGACAATCGCAAGCGTTCAGCACAATGGTTAGATAAAGAAGAAGTTCCGAAACATAGTCCAAAACCAAATATTCACCAAAAACAGCTAATGGTGTCTGTTTGGTGGTCCACCGCTGGCATTGTTCACTACAGCTTTATGAGACGTGGTCAATCTATAACAGCGGATGTCTACTGCGATCAGTTGGACCAAATGATGAGGGAGCTTGCGATTAAACAGCCGAGATTGGTCAATAGAGACCGACCAATCCTCTTGCAAGACAACGCTCGACCACATATCGCGCAAAGAACGTTGCTCAAACTACAGGAGCTGGACTTGGAAACTCTCTGTCACCCACCGTATTCATCAGACCTTGCACCAACGGATTACCACTTGTTCCAGGCATTGGACCACTTCTTACAAGGAAAAATATTCAATTCCCAAGAAGCTGTGAAAAACGCCTTTCGGGATTTCATCACCTCTCGCCCTCCAGGCTTCTTCGCTGCAGGCATAAATAAGCTACCGTTAAGATGGCAAAACTGCATCAATAGTTTGATCAATTAAGCAAGGCTCGTTTAGTTAATTTCACCAGGCCTAATTGTAACCAAAAATTTGATAAATGTTAACATATCTCAGAATTGTAATAATCTTAACCTTAAAACATATAAAAATAGTCTGATTAAATTTGAAAATTGTAAAGTAATAATCAATAACATTACATACACTAACGATTTCCCTAGAATTAAAGATAATATTGTATTCCAACATCTTTCCTCAAAAATTTTGGAAAAAGATCCTGTACACATAACGAAATTAGAAGAAATACAGCTATTAGAAATCGAAAATAAAAGAAAAAAAATAAAGGAAATTTTGGAAACAAATAACTTAACTCCATCTATGTTTGACACAATATTAATTGTTAGTAATATTCTAATCATAACTATAATTATAATATATCTCTATATTAATTAATTAATTAATTAATTAATTAAAAGAAAAAATAAATTAATTGTAATAAAAGAAACATGTAAAACTTCGTCGGAGCCTCAGTCGAACGGTGGGGGAGTTACAGATCAAGATTATCGAACCCAAATAATATAATTATTAACATTTATTAACATAATCTTGACCGTCACGTTGCACTTGCACGCGACTCCTTTTCAATTCCCCAAAAATGCAATAATGCATTTTAAATTCTTAGAAATGTCGCAATTTCATTTTTTCATACAAATTGCGACCAGCGCAGGTAAACCGGATGCTTTGTCAGCAAATACAACTGCCCGCGACTTAATTAACTAAAAACGAGCATTCTTCGCTAACCACCCAAGTTCGACGGTTGCTCCGGTACATTTTGCTCGGACAATAAAAAGATAATCATAATATTTTCGGGTTTTAATTATTTTAATTTTTTTTTTTCGCTTAACACAAACTCGATAATAAAACTAGACGACTCTCTGAGCAGTTAGAACGATTTCTCTTAGTGCAATTCTTTTAAATAAAGAATAACAGTTTAATGATAAATTAAATTGAAGCATTTATTTATGATTACCTATCCTTAACCTCCAACAAAATGTGTTTTGGGTACTAGCATTTACTGTTTTGAAAATTCCACAGTTGTATGCGAATTTCCACCTCTGTATTTTAAATTAGTAATGGGCACTATATTGCCTGTTCCAAGTAAAAAGCGTTTTAAATTTTCATTGTCATTTATATACAGTGGTGGACAAATAAATAAAGCCACTGCACTCTATTGCGTTTTTCACCATTCCTTACGACATTAACTAATGTAACTGTACATTTTATTGCGCACATTTAGACTGATTAATACATTGTCGTAAGAGTGCTTTCAGAAAAATTTGAAAAATTCATATTTTACTTGGACAAATAAATAGAGCCTGTTTAAAAATCGGTTACAATTTTTGATTTATGTGATTTTCTTCATTGTTTTTGGTAAGTAAATGATAATTTTCAAAAAATAATTCCGCTAATGTATAAAATTGACAACAATAGTAAATGAAAACATGGGAAGAGGCAATCAATGCACACCAAGTCAGAGGGCTTCGATCGTAGAGCTTAACAGATCAGGAAGATCACAACGGCAAATCGCAGATCAATTAAACTGCTCCAAAAAGGTGGAGAATGCCTTAGAGTATTATCGGCAAAATCAGACCACTGGCAAAGTCGCAAGGAAAGATTATAAGCGCAACACATCAGTTTGCACCGATCGAAAAATCATAAGGATGTCCAAATCAGACCCTCGATTGTCTTCGCGAGACATCAATCGTGCAATTTCGGATGAAATGAAAGTGCCTATAACAGATCGCACTATTATACGTCGGTTGGCTGAAGCTGGCTTACATGGACGAGTCGCGCGAAAGCGACCATTAACAACAGCACGCCAGCGAAAAAAGCGAGTGGAGTTTGCGCGCTCCCATGCGAGCTGGACAACAAATCAATGGAAATTTGTATTATGGAGTGATGAGTCCAAGATTGACAGAATGGCCCCCAGCGCAAAACGCTATGTTCGACGGCCAAAAGGTGAAGAATTCAATCCCAGATACACTACACATGTTGTAAAGCATGGTGGTAGTAATATCAAAGTCTGGGGATGTTTTTCATGGAATGGCGTTGGTTGAATTTACCGAATACGTGAAACTTTGACGTGATGTTGCCGTGGGCTGAGGAAAACATTCCAGTAATTTGGAAATTTCAACAAGGTAACGTCCCAAAGCACACGGCCAATATCACAAAACAATTTTTCCATGAAAATCATATCGATGTTCTCGAATGGGCAGCGAGTAGTGCTGACCTTAATCCGCTTGAGCACTTGTGGAGGGACGTCAAAGTTGCGGTAAGTCAAGAAAAATGCAAGAATGTGGACGAACTTTTTAAAAAAGTCGAAGAACACTGGTATGCCATTCCAGTTGACCGATGCCGACGTTTGATTGAGTCCATGCAGCGTCGATGCCACGAAGTTTTGAAGCAACGAGGTTTTCCAACCAAATACTAATACTAAGTAATCATAAAAATGAAAAGTGCTATGAATTCGTGATATGTTTTTGAATGGCTCTAATTATATATCCAAGCCAATTTCGTTATTATTAGTTATTTTTTAATTTAAAATATTTTAAAAGAAAATTGTGCACGAAATTAACTCTTATGTTCTTTTGGCATAATTTAATTAATATAAGAAAAATATATTACTTTAATTTTGTTTTGAAATAAACTTGAAATACAACAAAAACAAAAATATGCGACTGTGGCTCCATTTATTTGTCCACCACTGTACTTTACCTTATTTCCAGTTGTCAGCATTCCAAGTAGCTACAGCATAAATTTCCAAATATCTTTACCTAATAGTGCAAATAACATGGTTTTTCGTTATTGAAGTGAAAACTTTTTTAGCCGCGTTGGGCACTTTTTGGTAGGGGAAAATGTTATGGGTTCACGTCACCGACACGCTCATGACTGGCGCATGCGCAGCGGCCGTGCGCTGTGCGCGTTAGACGCTTTTTGGATGGGTAAAATCTCGTGCGTTCGTGTCACCGACATACTTATAGCAGTATATCTGTAGCTATACAGCTGACATATTGTGCAACATTAGTGCTGCGTATATATTATAAGTGAAATTGAATGGATTTAGTGAAAAGTTCAATGTGTATATACTGTGCATTGTTGAAATAATGTTTTTGTTTAATTATTTTTATTAAATTAGTAAATTCTGTCAAGTACCTAGGCATACAGCTTGACAAGAAGTTAACATGGAAAGCACACATAGGAAGAAAGAAAGAGCAGCTTAAAGTGGGTTACCGTAACCTCTCCTGGCTGCTCCATAAAAACTCTAAACTGAATATCAGTACGAAAATAGTTATCTACAAAGCCATCCTGAAACCGATATGGTCGTATGGACTTCAACTCTGGAGCTCTGCGAAAACAACCAATATTGCAATAATTCAACGTATGCAATTATCAGGTCAATTTTTGGGGCACCCAGATATGTAAACAACAAAATAATCCAACGCGACACTAAAATCAACTCTGTGTTGGACGAAGCGAAAAAACTTTGCAACAATTACATAAAAAGATTGCACAAACATCCGAATAAAACAGCGAAGAAGGTTCTACATGCTAACAAGTTTAGTAGGCTAAAAAGGAATGACCTTCTAAAAATTGCCTCACAGACATAACGCATTAACAACTAACCATCAAAAATGGGCACTACACAAACCAAGAATGTTGACAACACGGGAGAGGTGATTAACTCCATTATCATCAACCCAGTGGACATCGTATCGACCCGGATTGAAACAATTCTCATCGTGCTTACGTCTCTGGTGGGAGCGTCTCTACTGTATCAGCTGTACAAAGATTACAAACGCAGCATGAAGAAAAGATACTGAGGAGGACCGAGCTAACCCGGCAGCAACAACTATCGAAGCAAACCTAACAGCAATCTACGGGCTCAAAATCTCTTACTGGCACTGGCTGCAAGAGGACAATAGAAGAATTAGGTTTAAGAGTTGCAATATTATAAGTTAGAGGTCGAACAACGACCTGATCCTTATGTAAATTGTCAAACAAAGCTCAAATAAAAAAAAAAAGTTTAATTATTTTTGAGATTATATAACAAAACAAGGTAATCTTTAGCATTAAAACCTCCTGGACATATGATCAAAAAAGTGATTTTTTCTTGAAAAATGAGTGGCTCTGTGTTTGGCAAGGTGTGATGTACGAAACTTAGATCAATTCGAACCTAAAAATAACGCAGTCCAATAGCCTTGGTAACTAAAGCTAATTGCAAGATCACAGGCCAACGGCAGAGGTAACGAGAACATACACAAATACCTCATAAACAAACTTTTTACTAAGTAAACAAAGCGCGACGCGAAAGAAGCGCATGCTTAGCACTACGCGGGTGGCACGCCCCGCCCTAATTAAAAGTCGCAAGTTAGCAACGAATTATGAGTAAGCGCGCGACACACTAAGCGGCGCACGAGAGGAGTCAGTTTACTACGCTAAGTAAACCACTCCAGAAGCAGGGCAGCAACGCGGTTCGATTTGGTCAGGTCACCCAAATCAGCTATTACAAAATAGCTAAATGAGCTGACAAAGGGTGAATCGGGTCTTTGTGTAGGGTAGAATTATTAAGTATTGAGTTGTGTAGAAAGATTAGTATAAATAGTGAACCAAATTCAATAAAGAAACATTCGGGATAACCAACTGGGACTATTCACTTTGGAGCTGTGCTGATAAGCTACTCCACTCTCATCAAGTCACTTAGGAGCCGTGCTGTAAAGCAACTCCAAGTCACTTAAAATCCCGAAGCTGGTCCAAGAGGAGTCCTAGCCTGAGTGGCTGCTCCCTGACTTGTCTCCCCGACATTACAAAGGTATGGGACAATAATGAGATAACATATTATGGCAAAGATAAAAACAGTTGGCGTCTTTTCGAAAATTAATTCGAACTGCACATAAAATAGCAAAGGAAAATCAATTATTCCATCCGTTTCAAACTGAAATTGATCTGCAAGAACTCAACGGAGTTGAAATGGGTCGTATTCTTCATTCTAAAAATGCGTGCATTAACATTGTTAACGATTAGGAAATCGACGTCGAAATGCACGCTGCGCTAACACCACCGACCGATTACACTGGTCTGCATATTTAAAAATTTTTTCTCTCCTTGAAAGGATGGTAGATGTTTCTGATAAAACTATTTTCGCAGATTGTGAATCAGAAAATGAAAATATTCTCTCACATCATATTTTTGAGAAACATGAGTCTGAAAAGTGGAAAATTTGTATTTGGGCAAATTCTTAAATTTATCAAAAAATAAGGGGATGTTACAGAAGCTCGAAACATATGTCAAAATAAAGATTAATACTTATTAATTGACTTATAAAATATCAGTTATATGTAAGATCTATCAGGATTTGTTTAGAAGTCAAGTTTTTCAATTGTAGTCCTCTTCCTAAGTACTCAGTTAAATTGTTTCTTAGGCCTTAGGGAAAGATTCATAAAAAATTTATTCCGTAAACAAATTTTAATAATGTTTATAAATAACTGATTTTATAAAGATACTTAAGGATTTAATCTATCATTAGAGTTATGTTTCTAATTCCCTCAGTAACCCACTATTTTTTAATAAGTTTTCACAAATAGCCAAAATATGATCATTCTCAGTTCTCAATATTACGTTTTTTGAAACCATGATGTGATGGAACATTTTCATTTTCGAATTCATAACCTACAGAAAAACTTCTATAAAATTAATTACATCAACTATTGTGGCAAAACTCTTGCAGAGCAGTGTTATTAGTCAAAAAAATGGACACAATTATTCCACGCTCTTGCGGTGTATAGCGCTCCATTGCTTGTCTGTTTGTATTCTGCAGCTGTGTAGTTCACAAATGTCAAATATGATTAACGTATGACGCCATTTGCAATAATTATAACATCTTCCAATAGAGAGTGATTAATTTTGCGCCACCTTGTATATTAAAATCTCTAATTTCATGTTTCTAGTAAACAGGCACATAAATATAAACAAATATTAATTCTGAAAAAATAAAAAATTATTAATTAAAAAAAAAAAATTGTTATTATAGTGAAATACTGCATTTCGTTCGATAAACTTTGAAATTTAATCAATTATGTAAGAAAATACTCATTAATTGTACAAAATTCTTTTTGAGGTAATAAAATTTGGAGAAAATTTAAATCGTTAAAATGTGTATGTACAGTGATAAAGATTCGTTTAAACGCACCTCAGAATTTTATGAAAGAGAGGTCCTCTATTTCATTAAGGTTGGCAATACCAATATGTGATGCATAAATATGTTCATTTAGATGAATACTTTCGGAATTACGCATAACAGTTAATTCTTCAGATGTGCATTCTAGTTATTGAATTTTTTACGTTGCTCAGTCAGTTACATGTGAAATGTTCGCTTAAGCGCACCGTGTCAAAAATTAAAAAATAGTTACAGCTTTTGATTTTTTTTACGAGGGAGCTAATTTTTAAATAACAGTAAGTCTGTAATTTATTTACAGTGGTATTTAAAATTTTTTTAATAATTTTAATAGCAATGGGAAAGAAAAAATCTTTAAGTGAAGTGGAAACAACTTCAATTAAGATTTATAAAAAGATGGGATTTTCTAATCGACAAATTGCAAAGGAGATTGGCAGATCCGAAACCGTTATAAGAAATTTCTTTAAAAAATGCGAAAATTACGGCAAGAAAAAGGCAACAAAAGGAAACACTAAGATCACAAATATTTGAAGAAGCAACAAGGAATCATTTGACATCGAAGCAAATAAAGGAAAAATTAAACCTCCCTATAACAAAACAACACGTTGCCCACATTTTACGCAATACGCCAAACGTAAAATGGAGGTAAACCTAGGTTGACAGAGGTACATAAACGAAATCGGTTGAACTTCGCGGAAAAATATATTCACTGGAAGGTGGAGTGGGAAAATGTCATCTTTTCAGATGAAAAAAAATTTAACTTAGATGGGCCCGACTGCTACAGTTGCTTTTGGAACAATTTAAATGAAAAAGTAGTAAGAAAATCAAAAAACAAACTTTGGAGGTGGCTCATTAATGGTTTGGGGGGGCTTTTTGCTATAAAAAAAAGCTTCCTATTTGCTTCATAAGCACTCGAATGGACTCTAAAAAATATACAGAACTGTTGGAAGATGTGCTCCTTCAATTCCTTGATGATTTCAGTGAAGAAGAATTTACATTTCAACAAGATAACGCATCCATCCACGTTCCTAATTTATCGAAACAGTGGTTTGAAGAAAAAGAAATAGCGTTATTGGAGTGGCCAGCATGCAGCCCGGATTATAATCCCATAGAAAATCTATGGGGAATACTAGCAGCACGGGTTTATGCAAATGGGCGCCAATTCAAAACTGTTTCTGAGCTTAAGGATTGCATCAAAACCTGCTGGAACAACATCGAATTGGAAACCCTTCAAACTTTGGTTAAATCTATGCCAAAACGGTTATTTGAAGTAGCTAAAAATAATGGAGGACATACTAAATATTAATAATATTTATAAATGCAAAAACTTTTGTTAAAACTTTCTGTATTTTAAAGAAAATGTACCTGCGTTTAAACGAATATTTATGTGTTTTTGGAAATTTCTCATTTTAATTTTTTATAATGAAATAAACTTTTATGAAATTCTTTGCTAAGCACTTATTTTTGGCCTCAATGTCTAAATATATAACATTTTTTCAAAAACGAAATGGTATTGTAATTTTAATCAGAAAAACTGGCCTGCGTTTAAACGAATATTTACCACTGTATAACAAAGCAGTCTGCGATCAGGAGTCGAGGTGATCAGGCTGTTGGAGAGCTTTCTCTGCGTTCTTATTTGAGCTTTTGAGTTCTTTCCAACGAATTTTTTGCAAGCTAGTGAGTGAGGAGTGCCGGGATCGGTGATTTCGAGCCTCTGGGATTTATCATCCTTGGGGAGTTTGCCCGCCAGCGGGAATTCCTGTGATTAGGGTAAGGATCGGATCACGCCACCAAAAGCGCGGGAAATGTGCTCCGGATGGTGACAGCCACCGGCCGTGCAAGTGTTGCCGTGTAGCAAGGAAGTGATCGGAACTTAGAAATGATCGAAAGTTAGAGCTGCCAATAAAAACTTAAGCAAGTGACAGTGTGCCAAGACACAAACAAATCCCCTTTCTGTTTCTTTTTCCTTTTTCTACTTTTTTTGCTTTTTCTGGAGTAATAATCAAAAAGAAAGGCCAGGCCCAGCCTGACCCGAACCACGGACATGGCGCCTGGCAGTGCCGGCGCAAATAAATTCAGTGGCCTGCCCATTATGACACCGAAAAAAACGAAAACCGGGGTCAAGCGATCTAAAGCTGACCCTATAGATTTTTTCCCAACACTGGCCCCAAAAATTCCAGCCATTAGAGCGACCAATGACCACCCTAAATTCATCACACTTCAAGCTCAGGATGAGAAAAAACCGCTCAAATCATACAACCAATTTGCGGTTCGTAAAGGAGTAGACGCGATCTCTACTAAGTTCACTCAGGCTAGCTACCTGAGGGATGGGGCTTTGCTCCTCTTAGTAGATAATAACAAAGTCGCCGAATACTTTTTAAAAGCCACAAGCATAGCAAACATCCCCATAAAAGCTGAACTACACCCCACCCTAAACAGTGTCAAGGGCACGATTTATTCCTCTGACTTCCGCGGAATGACTCAGGAAGAAATCCTAGAAGGGCTAAAAGACCAAGGGGTAACGGAGGTTACCCAAATCACTAGACCGGGTGACGAGCCAGGCAAACGCGTTCCCACAGGCCTCCTAATCCTAACCTTCAATGCCTACAAGATCCCGGCCCTCGTAAAAGGGCCCTGGGTCAACCACTTGGTCAAAGAATACTTCCCCTTGCCCATGAAGTGTAAAAATTGCCAAAAGCTCGGCCACACGGCAAAGTGGTGTAAGGAGACGACACACACCTGCGGCTCTTGTGGAAAACCAGCCCCCCATCCCCTGGACGAATGCCTAGGTAAATACTGCGTAAACTGTAAAACCGACGCCCACTCTTCGACGAGTCACGACTGCCCGGAATTCATCAAGGCCAAAGAGATATTGAAAATTAAAACCATCAGAAAATGCAGTATGTTTGAAGCGAGGAAGGAATACTACGCTTTACACAAAACACACACCGGCCCAACCTACGCGGACGTCGCCTCACCCCCACCCACCAAAAACCAAATAAACATCACAGCACCAAACAACACACAGACTGCATCCCCAAAAACGCCCCCCACCAAGGTAAGCGCAAATCCAACCCTCGAGGAACAAAACGACAACAACACTAATAAAGGACAAAACAACACCCAAACAAATACCCACAAAACCGCACAAACAACAACTAACACACCAAAATCTCCAAAACAAACCCCCACACTAACCCCACACACCACCAATAACACACACATCAACCCCAACACAACACCCAATCCCATATTTAACACTCAATTCATGACATACACTCCATCCAACGCCAACCAAACACCCCCTTCCGACACAACCCAAAAAAATACAGCCCTAAACACTGACACCTGCAACATCACCCCAACCCCGATAACATTAAAATCTAACAAAGCCAACAAAAACCTCAGAACCATCAAAAAATCCAAAACAACCCTAAAGAAAACCTCAAAAAACGAAGAATCATCGGACGACGGCATGAGCGTGTCTACCTTCTCTGATCTATCAGAGGAATAATAGAATGCCAATGTCGAGTCCAAACACCCACCCCCAACTCCGTTCTATTAAAAACATCACCATCCTGCAATGGAACATTCGCGGCTTAGCGTGCAACCGTGCAGGTCTAGACATTCTAATAGCCCGATACAAACCCCAGATAATACTCCTTCAGGAAACTCATATTAAAAATGAGGAAAACCCAGATAGACTGGGGAACTATAATTTCTTTGGGTACAACACCCCTAGGGAACACAGGCATGGAGGTGTGGCCGTACTGGTCCACAGCTCCATAACTGCCACCCCCCTCAATCTAAACAGCCCCATCACAGCCTGCGGAGTGTCGGTTATAACCAACACCAAATTAACCTTTGTCTCCATCTACCTAGAGAACCCCAACAACACCTCCACTCAAGAGCTGAACACCTTGACCAGCCAGCTACCCCGGAACACCATCTATGGTGGGGACTTCAACGCACACAGCCCCCTATGGGGCTCGGTGCGGTGGAGTCACAGGGGAAGACGCGTGGCTAGGTGGCTGGAGAGCCAGAACCTCGTTGTTTTAAACTCCGGGAATCCCACCTTTTTCTCAGGAGCAGGTACCTCATCCCACATAGATATATCCGTGGCCCCTCCAAATTTGGCCCCTAACCTATCTTGGTCCACGCACGAGTATCTAGAGGGAAGTGACCACTTCCCAATAATTATTCGTGCGAACAACACGGTGGCAGGAGGTAGAACAGGAATGAGATTCTGTGAGAAAAGGGCTGACTGGCCAAGATTCGCACTAGAAGTGCAATCTGAACTGGTTCGACGCCCCTGCTCTCATAACATCAACTGAGAAGCAGCAGCATTAGAGGGGCCGCTGCCAACAGCATGCCTCTTATAAAGCCTACACCAAAGACCCAACCCGCGTGGATAAATGGGGAAATCATACAAATTATTATGGACAAAAACAGAGCTTGGAAACAATTCCAGAGGTGCCCAACCTTGTCAACCTCATTGATTACAAAAGAAAATCGGCTCTTGCAAAAAGACACGCCAAGGAGGCCAAAAGAACTGCATGGGTGATTTTTGCCCAGAGCATTGACCCCTCCGTCAACCTCCGAGAGGCTTGGCAAAAAGTGAGAGCACTTTCGGGCAACCAGCAAGGAAGGGGCATAGCCGCCGTACACTCTAATGGGATCAACATCACCGATCCCCTCAGTATAGCTAAAGAACTAGCGAAAGAGTGGGCGGAATACTCGCGAGACGAGTCCTTTAGTACGGAGCAAATAAACAAAAGGAACAGATGGACCCACCCCTACCCCTTTCTCGCCACACCCTCACACCTTTCGATTACGGACCCCATATCCCTTCTCGAGCTAAGCATCACGCTTAGCAAGTGTAAGGGATCTGCGCCTGGACACGATCAGGTGACGTATAGGATGCTAAAAGAGACCCCTCTCTCCTTCAAGGAAAGATTGATTGGCCTCTATAACATCATCCTAACAAAGGGGTATTTCCCACACGCGTGGAAAAACTCGCTCCAAGTTCCTATCCCGAAAAAGTGCCCCACAACCACCGGCCTGCCAACCCCCTGGGACTTTCGACCTATCTCCCTAATCCCCTGCATGTCAAGGCTACTAGAAAAAATCTTAGCAAGACGCCTGGCGGACAAAATCCAAACTAACCTCCCCAGAAACATCCACGGTTTCCGGAAATTCCACGGAACAACCTCGCTACTTCTTGAGCTTGAGGCTCACATTATGGGTAGCCTCAACAATAAAAAGTCCCCACTCCTAGTGTCAGCAGACATAGAGAAGGCGTATGATCGGATTAGACACGACGTCATCTTAGCCCAAATGGCTGACTGGAATTTTGACCCCTCCTCCACCATCCTTATCCAAAACTTCCTCTCCTCACGAACGATCCAAGTAAAAATCAACGGTATATCGGCTCCTAGAAAAAAAATTAATAACATCCTACCACAAGGCTCCCCCCTATCCCCCACCCTATTCAACATTTTTATCGCCTCCCTCGCCCAAAACCTTAACAATATACAAAATCTTAAGACCTACATATACGCCGATAATCTACTGACCCTGACGGACGACAAACAGCTAGAGGAACCCCTAAGGGAAGCAGCAACGGCCATCAAGATCTGGACACAACAAACGGGAGCCATACTCCCCCACCAAAAAGTCGAGGCAATAATTTTCTCGCGGAAAAGGACATGGCCCCTGCCTCAATAAAGTTTGCTGACCACAGGATTCAGGTTACTAAAGAAGCAAAAATTCTGGGACTTACTTTCTCCAGCACACTCAAGTGGACAACCCACACCAAGAACGTGTCCAACAAACTGGAGAAAGTAAATAATCTTATTAGAGTAATATGCGCGGGGAAAAAAGGAGCCCCCATCCACGCCTCCATAGCAATAGCAAAAACGCTATGCGAAGGTATAAGTAACTACTGCCTGGCCATTTACGGAAGAACAACCCTGAGAAACCTGACCCGGATACAGATTAGTATTAACAAAATCTTGCGAACAGCCACCAGCGCCCTAAACACCACCCCAGTGCGGGCCATCTGGACGGAATGTGGAGTCTGGCCAATCGAGGACCGAACCAACAAAGCCGCCATCAAAATCATCGCGCGCAACTGGTTAGATCCAGCGAGGCCTCACTACACTTCCCTCCACCGACTCTACGAGACGAGGACCAAGCCCCGGACCACGCCGGCCCTAAAGGTAGCTTTAGGTATTACTTTAAGTTTAGGCACTAACCTTCCCGACCCATCCCCTGTTGCTTATCTCCCACCCCTTCCACCCTACCCCCGAAAAAACCATATAGTAGCAACCCCGCAACACAACAAAAAAGATCTTCCAAAAGAGATTCACCAGCGAATACACAGAGAGCTGTTAGGTAATTTCCCCCAAGTGGACGTAATTTACACGGACGGCTCTGTAACCGAAAATCACGCCGCCGCGGCCTTCGCTTTCGCTCGCCCTAGCCGGAGGGATAGATACACCACCCAACGCTTCAAGCTCCCTCTAGGAGCCTCTAGCTTCGAAACGGAAGTATTCGCAATGTGGAAAGCCATTCAGCACGCCACCACTACAGGGAACCCCACTATAATTTTTTCCGACTTACTATCTACAGTCAATGCCATAAAAAACGACCTGAATGAGGAGCCCATCATAAAGACGGTTGTAGACGGTTGCTAGAGAGTTCCAGCAACTCCATCAAACTGGCCTGGGTCCCCGGGCATATGGGCATTAGAGGGAACGAATACGCAGACCAACTAGCAAAAACTCGTTTCCCCCCCCTCAAGGCAGAGGAGGAACTCCCTATGTCGTCATACATTTTGAGGTCAGGAAAAAATAAACTAAACGGGAAAAGGCAAAACTGCTGGGACGGAGAGACGACTTTCCTGGCGTCGCACTGGCCCAAAATAACTCCACCCGCATACAACAAGGAGTTAACAAGAGCTCAGGGAGTGGCCATCTTCAGGGCTAGAACAGGGCACACGATCCCCACCCATGTTCACCTCTTCACCAAAAGCCCTAGAGCGGGGTGCCACTACTGCCAAACTCCCCTTTCCATGAAACACCTTCTGAGGAACTGTCCCCTCACTCAAAGAGCCTATGGTGGCCCCCTCCCACCCCTTACTACTCTGCTTGACCCCTCCACCCCGGACGAACTAATAAAAATTCTGGATAAGGCAAAACTTACCCACTTATTATAGAACGGAGAGGCCAATAACAGGTACATTCTGCTCCAAAAATTAACTAGAAGAAAAAGTTATAAAAAAAAAAAAAAAATTTTTTTCTCACTTTTGAACTGTACATTGTTTTTTTTTATATATTATTATTACCACTTTATACATCTATTGTAATGGAGCAACAAATTTAGTGATAAGGATTTCTAATGTAAGTACATTTAATAGCATTTTGTCCGTAGGTACATAGTTATTGATAAGTAACCCTAAAGTAAGTACATTTAATAACATTTTTTCCAATCCCCTGCAAAAAAAAAAAAAAAACCTTATGGCAACTACCTGTAACTAATTTTAAGCTTTAACATTTTTTCCAATCCCCTGAAAAAAAAAAAAAACCTTATTGTAATTACCTGTAACTAATTTTAAGTTTGTTGTAGAAAGCGCCATATGGGCCTGGCACCCGAGCGCGCAGTAAGGTAGGGCCAAATTTGGAATTTAGTCCTGCTATTTATAAATAAATAAATAAAATAAGTATAACAAAGACATATTTTTGTTTAGAAACTGGATGAAAAATGAATTAAATCAATGATGATTAATTTATGTACGGAGATATATTTTTATGTTAACACTTGAACTACCGACCGGTCAAAATGACCGGTTGTATCAGTTGCTCGCAAGATTTTCTCTTTAAATTTTATTAAATATTTTCTGATTATATTATGACTGAACGGAATTAAATTGTTTAATTGATTGATTGATCTTATCGGCACCAAGTTATATCCCTACAGCGGAGAGCAGACCACCATCCTATACAGCCTCTACAGCAAAAGAGAAGAGGAAGCGGCGGAGATCCCATGACCACCTATGCAGCGGTGGATAAGAGCATCTACACGGAGACTCTTGCTAGATCTCCCTACTGCGTAACACGGCACTTGGCCTTCAGTCACCGACGAAGATAGACCCCCCAAATTTGTATCAGCTAAGCAGAAGGAAAATTAAAGGACTTAGTGCAGTGCATCCAAGTAATGTTTTTTTTTTTCCTCTTTTCTTACCTCACCCCCAACCTCCTGGTTTTCAACAATGACTTTTTCTAATTTTATATACAGTGACTCGAAAAACTGTTCACGTAATTACATTCTCAGATAAATTCCCCAAAAAAATGGAAATACTAAGCAAGCGGCAAAACTGGTTTTCTTCAAATAACTGCACTTTAGCTGTAATTTGTTATTATTCACATGAACGTTTGAATGTGCAAAGTAAAGCGTTAAAATCCTTGCTGAAGTAAAGATCGCAACGTGAACAGTTTTTCGAGTGTTTGGAGTTTCTATAAAAAGAAGTAAACTTGCGTTACTTTTTTTTTTAAAAATAAGGTGTTTTGTATATTTATTATATCTATCGCGGTAAGAAAATACATATTTCATAGCTTTTCGGGTCAAAACTTATTTGTAGATAAAAATGACCAAAAAAATTTCCACTGCTAAGAGGGCAGCTGTTGCTAAGGTTATAAAAAAGGACTTTCTGCGAGAAACATCTCTAGAAAACACGGTATTTCGATCGGTGTAACCACAAAAATTAGAAAAGAAATGGAGGTTGAGGTAAATAAAAATAAATGTGGACGACCCAAAATGCTAAGCCCTGAAACAGAAAGAATGGCACGGCGTCTTATCATGTCCGGAGCAGCAAGTAACGCTGTGGATGTCAATAAAGAACTTTCTGCCACATTAAATATCAATGTGTGCAATGACACTATTCGAAATTGCTTGAAAAATGCAAATTTAAAGGTAAGAGCCAAGATAAAAAAGCCTCAAATATCGGAGAAAAATAGAAAAGCACGATTAGAGTTTGCAAAACTTTACAAAAATTGGACTGCGGAACAGTGGAAATTAGTTGTATGGTCTGATGAGACAAAAATTAACCGATTAGGATCTGACGGACGAATTTGGAGCTGGTATGACAAAAGAATTGGACCAACAGAAAAAAATATACTTGAGACCTTAAAGTTCGGAGGAGGTTCACTACTTGTTTGGGGCTGCTTCTGTGGCGAGAAATTGGGAAAATTGCGTCGTATTCAAGGAATTATGTGCGCCAAAGATTATTTACGCATACTTGAAGACTCGTTGTTTCCGAGTTTTGAGAAATTTGGATGTGAGACAGGTGACTTGGAGTTTATGCAAGATAACGACCCGAAGCATACGGCTCGTGATACGAAAATCTGACTAGAAAACAATGCGATAAAAACCATGAAATGGCCTGCTCAGTCACCTGATCTCAATCCAATAAAGAATCTTTGGGCTATAATTAAAAAAAGACTAAGTCCCAAAAACCGTTGATGAGCTCTGGGTGAAAGTTCAAAAGGCGTGGGAGGAAATTAGCTCCGAAACGATGGCTAAATTAACGGCCAGTATGCCTAAACGAATTGAAGCAGTTATTAAAGCCAAAGGAGGAAACACCACATTTTAAAAAAGTCTTTTATAATACTAAACATTGAAATGTATCTGCTAGTCGATAAACTGTTCATTTCTTGGATTTGTTTACATATGTAATTTTTTTCCTTTAAAAAAGTGAAATCCCTCTTTTTATTTAAAATTATACCTTGTATCCCCTTTTGGAGAAAATACGTGAACAGTTTTTCAATTCACTGTATTTAATAATATTATAGATTATTTTTATTTTTCACTTCCATTTTTATGATATAAGTATGTGATAGGTATATATACCGACCGGTCGTAAATTCTTCCGCCTTCAATATGAAAACAATATAAAAACTGCTCAAGAACTACTTCAAGCCGCCACTACGGCGACGGCGAATCAATATTCCTAGAAATGTAATTACAATTTTTTCCCAAATTTTCAGAATTTTGAAATGTTTTGTGATGCATTTTTATTTTCATATGGGTAATTGCTGTATTGTAAATGCTACGCCCCCACAGACGCAACGGACCAAGACAGCAAGGAAGATTTCTACATGCAGCTCACATCGGTCATGAACAGTGTCCCTAGGACATAAAGACATCCATAAATACACAAAGAATCAAGTTAGATCACATATGTAAGTTAACACCAGCTCAGCACTCAACCTATGCCCCCCAGCAACGTGACAGCCCCACTCAACATCACGGGCCCCATCAACGTGACCGGACCGGTCACACGAAATCCCGCTGACCTAATGTCGCGCCTGCCCAACTGACACCAGGTCACCTGCGCAGCCCACCTGCAGTTTCAGCATAAACTAGTATATCGAATGTCAAAATTATTATCATTATAAGTTAAATGAGGGCAGAATAAATTTGGTCTTCAACCAGAACGGGTGTTTCCTTTGCGATTATTGTATTTTTTTTATCTCACAACTTTTTAAAGTTGTTAACTGGCGCCCGAGCAGGGACCTGAGTTGTCTGTTAATTGATCGTTCGAAAGTAAAATTTCGGTAATCGGCATACGATATACGCGTGTAGAAAAAAAACAGCAATTAAAGTGCAAGTGCATGCCTGTGAAAGGAGCGCATGTTAGATCACAAAATTGCTATACTCGGAGGTAAAACCTCGCTACACACGGGTGCAAAAATAGTGAGTGTAGTGCGTGCCATTAGTAGGCTCCTGCGATAATTCAAAACAGGAGCTAAACAGGATCAACACGACTCCTTCGGCATCCCAACCTCGGCAACTCAGGAAGAAAAGAAGCTGTACCCCCAGGAAGGACAACGGCTCTCCATTTCCCAACAATTTGTCTGGTAGAATGATAAAGGCATTCTCCTTAATGTAAGTAATAAAAAAATTTCTTCTTACATTAAGTATTGTCGTATTTCAATAAGCAAACAATTAACAAGAAACGAATTAATCTCTAGCAACAACGAACAGTATAAAATAAACGACAAACTAATGGACACAACAAAGGAACTATTAGATCAGTACAACAAAATCGCCACACATTTCAATGAGTTCACAAGTGACACATACGAACAGACTATTTTTAACAAGCTCAGCCTCCTCAAAAACGAAATTAACGAGATAGTTTTAGCAGAGCACCTGGCAAAGGGAGGAATCATAAACACTAACTTACTAGATAAAGAAGAAATAAACCAACTTGTAGTCCTAACAGAAACACTCCCCTATGAAAACGAAATCGAAGCAATAGAATATGCAGAACCTCTTATGGTAATTAAAGAATCAATCCTCCTCTACATAGTGTCACTTCCAAAGACAAGTAATAGCGAGTACAACCACGTAATCATCAGGCCGCCCACTTCAAATAATAAAGAAGTATACCTAGAGTTTGCGGAATTATTAATCAACCAAAGCGAGGAATACGGGATCAGAACTAAGTGTAAGGATATTAAGAACCTAACAATATGTCGGGAGAGTCAGTTAGAAAAATTATCTGTTGATCACTGCATAAGTCGCCTTATAAAGGGAGCGAGCGCAAAATGCAACTACCAGTTCAATAAAAAAGAAATACTCGAAATAATTAACGAAGATACAATTTACCTTGATAACTTTAAAGGAGAGCTTTTTGAGGATAACTCTACCAGACTTTTAAAAGGCAGCTTCGTTGTACAGTACAGCAACGAAACAATAAAAATCAATGGGAGGCAGTTCATTAACAAGCAAATCAAGACGTTCCAAGTCCTACCGCCGATATTTCAAGCTCATCCCTCAGAAAGAAAACTCAAACTCGACGTGGAGTACCTCCATGATCTCCACCTCAGAAATAGACATCAAATACAGGAACTACTCACCAACCTCGGCATATCCTTTTCCACAGACATAACAATAGTTACTGTCCTAATAATAATATTTTGTATTTTCATAGTCCTTAAATATAGAAGAAAAAAAAACAAAATCAGAAATTGGACATCCTACCACGTACCCAATTACAACCAGTCTCAGCATCCAGGACCTTCAACCAATAAAGGTCAACATCTGATCCACGGGACGCGGATATTTCAAGGGGGAGGAGTTAACACCAGCTCAGCACTCAACCTATGCCCCCCAGCAACGTGACAGCCCCACTCAACATCACGGGCCCCATCAACGTGACCGGACCGGTCACACGAAATCCCGCTGACCTAATGTCGCGCCTGCCCAACTGACACCAGGTCACCTGCGCAGCCCACCTGCAGTTTCAGCATAAACTAGTATATCGAATGCCAAAATTATTATCATTATAAGTTAAATGAGGGCAGAATAAATTTGGTCTTCAACCAGAACGGGTGTTTCCTTTGCGATTATTGTATTTTTTTTATCTCACAACTTTTTAAAGTTGTTAACTTGTATTATATAAGCCGGCGATGGAAGCTAGCTGCTAGATGTCCACACTAGAAAAGGCGCTGACATACACAGCGACCATATGTTAGTCACAGGTGACATTCGGCTAAGACCAGTTGCATTCCGATCAAACATAAACACCAGAAGGAAACGCCTCAACATACACAAGCTGGTAAACGAAGAAACAATCACGGAACTTAGATCCAGCATAGATAACGATAATGATAACCTAAGACAGGAATATACAGAAAAAGCAAAGGAAGTAAAAAAGTCGGCAAGGAGGGACAAGCGAAAGCACTACAATGAGATCGCAACTAATGCACAAGCAGCAGCAGAACAAAACAACATGCATGCATTATTCGGAAGCATAGGCTCCCTAACAAAGAAAAGCATGAAACAAAGCCGACCAATAAGAGATAAAAATGGCCACATATTAACCTCGACAGAAAATCAAATGAACAGATGGAGAGAGTATTTCAGCGAGATAAAGGAAAGACACCACCCACACCCACAGCGCGCAACGGATGCACCTCACACCAACACCAACAACAATACCTACAGCAACAGAGTCAATCAGCAGCCCCCTTCAGCGGAAGAAATAACCGAAGCCATAGGCAAGCTGAAGAATAACAAGGCTGAAGGATCCGATGGTGTCCCAGCAAAGCTCTACAAGGTCACAGCTAATAGGAATCTGCTGTGATTCCCTAAGGCCAATTCTAGAACAAATATGGAACGCCGAGAACGTCGCGCAAGAATGGAAGAAGGGAATAATAGTCAAGCTACCAAAGAAAGGTGACCTTACAGAATGCCGCAATTGGCGAGGAATAACAATACTAAATGCCGTGACCAAAATACTTGCGCTAATAATGCTCTCTAGAATAGAAGAACAAATCGAAATAAATATGCGTGAAGAACAGGCAGGGTTCAGAAGACGCCGCGGCTGCATAGATCAGTCCAACACTCTACGAATAATCACGGAACAATCAGCGGAATGGAATGCCCCCCTGGTCATCACATTCGTGGACTTCGAAAGAGCATTCGACACGATCCTACATAAAGCAATATGGTCGGCCCTCGCACATAAAGAAATCCCAGACAAACTAATACGGATCATCCAGCCATACTACACGATGGAAGACTCAGCGACCCCCTACGACTAAGACTCGGAGTCAAGCAAGGTTGCCCCTTATCCCCCCTGCCATAGTCCTAGACGATGTCATGAGGAAAGTCACAGTCACACAAAGAAAATGGAAATGGATAGGACAGGAAGGAAAAAAAAAATTGCTGTATATATTTGAAAAGCACATAGTACTCAATAACTTTCGTACTGGCAGTTGTTTTATACGTTTGAAATAAGAGTGATTGAAATAAGTGTAGAAATACGTACAATATTAGAATAAACCTGTGAAAGTTGTGTTGAGTATATTTCTTTCAATTTAAAAAAACGAACTACTTTAGTTGGAACAATTCGTGCAAATAAAAGAGAATTGCCGAAACTGGCCAAGCAAAAAAAAAATAATAATTTACCGCGATTTGCATCTGAAATTTATAAAACAGATAATTGTACTTTGACGATATATAAAAGTAAGCCATCTAAAAAAGTACTTCTATTGAGTACAAAACATCATTTAGTCAATATTGAGAAAGACAGAAAGAAAATACCAGAAACTATAAGATTTTATAATAAGACTAAATGCGGGGTAGATTTGACATATCAAATGGTCAGAAAATATAGTGTGAAGTCAGGATCTCGAAGATGGCCTCTTCAAGTATTTTTTAACATTCTTGATTTAGCGGCAATAAATGCATGGGTTTTATACAATGAAACAACCGGCAATATATGTATATCGCGAAAAAAAATTTTTGTTTCAATTGGCAGAAGAACTTTCCGCAGAATATAAAAATCCATCTGAGCAGGAAAACTTGAATGCCATATTGACGAGCTCTGAAAGTTATAATGTTAGAAAAACTTGTCAAATAGGCTTTTGCAATGAAAATAAAACTATAAATAAATGTGCTGTTTGTAAAAAACATGTACAGTGCCGTGCACATAATTAGGAACGCTCTAATCACTAGTGCATTCTTGCCTGAATCTATTATTTCTTATTATTTTCTCTGCAAACTTTTGACTCAGAGTGTACTTCTCCTTCACATTTTTAAGAATCCATAAAATATTCTGCGAAATAACCGTTATGTTTTAGATTGTACGCTCAGTTGTGAAATACGTGCAAAGTAGCTCGTGCATATAATTAGAAACGCGTAGAATTTATGAGTGCATAATTGTGCTGTTACAAGTTTAAGGCAGTTATTCGCATTGGTATGTCTAATATTAATACTTTCTTGCTGTTACTATTTTCTTTTCTTAACCGTAGAATTTTATAAAATGGGGAAAAGTAAATCTTGCGACGAGAGAACACGAGCGCGTATTGTAGAAATGTACAAGAACGGCAAGCCGTACAGTCACATAGCAACTACATTAACACTAAACCTACCAGAACGGTCCGCTTTTGAGACTTTAATCAAAATTGTTAAATTCCAGGTTTTTATTTTTCTTGAACTTACTGCACGACTTTTTCTATAATATATAGCTGTTTAATTTTTCAATATATATTTCTCTTCTTTTTTCGTTTTCCCTGATAATAATATGTACTCTACCGTTGTCTACCCTGAGCGGTCTTTTGACAGCTAGAATATATATATATATATATGTATGAAATTTTATGAAGTTACTGCATTGAAATCTCAAACTTAACACAAAAACAGTAGTTTTCCAAGAAAATGTCATCCGATTGTGTTCTAGGGAAACGCCATGTGCTTACAGTGTTTTATGCTGGGTACAGAGCGACTGCTGGTAACTCACGAGGTGAGGCAAAATAGCGATCATTCAAATTAGATTACTGGCTCTGTACGCGGCATTACAAATATTTGCGACGTGATTAGTTCTATTTGTAATAATAAAATAGGCTACAAACTTTGGGTAATAAACAAATAAAAATAGTAAGTACTAATTTCTGCATTTTATTATTGGTGAATTATTCAAATACAAATTCAAAAATTTAGCTCTAAAATGTCAATGCAAAAGAAATTGCTGGAAGAAATAAATAATATAAGCGAACTATGCTCTGAAGTAGATGAAGAAGAAAATTCTGGGAGTGAGGATAGTATATATGATACATTAGACACTGACTCTGAGCTATTCGACACGGATATTGAGGAAGAGAACATTGTGAACACGCGTAGGGGACGAAAAAGAATGAGATTGTTCTCCAGTTCCGAAGTTGAATGTGAAGAAAACGATCAGAATATTGAAACTTCAGTTGATGGAACTGTTTGGCAAAAATTCACCAAGGTTCTGGACCTGGAAGATCTCCGCTTCATACAATTTTCAGAGAAATATCAGGGCCAATGGGATATGCGAAACGCAACATTATGAAGGGCAAAGTAAGGAGTGCATTTTCGTTGATACTTGACCAGGGAATTATGAATCATATAAAAATGAGCACAGAATCAGAAGCACGTCTAGTTTTAGGATCCGAATGGGGTATAACTTTAGAAGAGTTAGATGCTTTCATTGCAATTTTATATGCACGTGGTGCATATGAAACAAGAACCTTGAACGTTTCATATTTATGGAATAAGAAATGGGGTCCTGCATTTTTTTCACGAACAATGAACAGGAATCGTTTCACAGAAATTATGCGATTTATTCGTTTTGATAGAAGAAGCGAGCGGAGCCAGAGTCTGCAAACTGACAAATTTGCTCTCATCTCCAAGCTATGGAATGCATTTATAGAAAATATTCAAAACTGCTACAAACCAGGTGCAAATATTACTGTTGATGAACAGCTATTTGCGACAAAATTAAGATGCCGATTTACACAATATATGCCCAATAAACCCGATAAGTTCGGAATCAAGTTCTGGTTGGATCGGACGTTGAAAGTAAATATGTATATTGTGAATGGATTTCCGTATTTGGGAAAAGATGATACGAGGCCATCAGCAATACCACTTAGTGAATTTGTTGTTCTCAAACTCACTGAACCATTTATAGGGTGCGGACGAAATATAACCACCGAGCACATCTTTAGCAACAAAACTTTTATCAAAAAGAACTACCTTAGTATGAACTATTCGGGCGAATAAGAGGGAATTACCCAAACCTGCAAAAGAAAAGAAAGACAAAATGGCACGTTTTTCAACGCAGCTTTACAAATCAAATAATTGTACTCTAACAATTTACAAAAGCAAACCGAACAAAAAAGTTCTCTTACTAAGTGTTGAGTATGGCAGTCCCATTTCGAACGCTGCACTCGTTGGAGAGTGTCCACGGACACTTCCTGTTCTTCACTTCTTGACGGCCTTTCATCGAGTTCGGGAATCTTTGAAAAAATTGTTAATCGCATATAATTAAAATATAGTTTGAAGTCAAATCCGAACAATTTTTATTTTCATTAATATCCTCAATACTAAGTTCGAAGCATAAATATGTAAAAATTGAAGAAACAGGTAAATGTATACCCGAAACTATTGCTTTTTATAATAACACCAAATTTGGCGTGGATATGACGGATCAAATGGCTAGAAAGTACAGCACAAAATCTAAATCTAATAGATGACCTGTCCAGATATTTTTCAACATTCTGGATTTAGCTGCTATAAATGCTTGGATTTTATATAAGGAAACAACTGGAGAAAGGATATCGCGACAAGAATTTTTATTTCAGTTGGCAGAGGAACTTGCCACCGAATACCGCGATATACATGAACAAGAAAAAATGGAAAGTATGGCGAAAACTTCAGCCGATTCCACTACAATTTCTGAAAGACGAAAAACGTGTCAAATTGGATATTGCAAAAAAAATAAAACCATAAACATTTGTTCTACATGTAAAAAATATGTTTGTGGAAAATGTTTACGGGAGAGACTCTCCATCTGTAAAAAGTGCGACAACGAATAAATTTTATTTTAGTTTGAATAAGGATATGTATGTAAATTACTGAAGTAACATATAATTTTTCAGTTTCGAGCCTTCTTTCTAAAAATGTACTCCTAGAGCCCGAAAAATAAATGTTTTTTAACTATTATATGATAATTATTTTGTGTTTATTGTTTATGCTAAATTCTGTATTAATTACAATCAACTGGAAAAGACTATAATGTTTATTTCAAAAGCGGTCATTTGACGGCCATCGGTAGAAATAGGTATATATAATATGTCAGTAGGTTTAGTGTTAAATTGTTCCAAAAAGATGGTTTTTAATGCTGTGCAGTATTTCAAAAAATATTCAACGACGAAAAAAGTTAATCGGAAACCTAGAGCTCGCATAACAACAACGAGGGAAGATAAATTAATCGTTCGTGAGAGTAAAAGGTTCCCTTTCAAGACAGCGAGGGAAATTCGAGTAGCGGTTTTTGGTGACAACGACAGCGGACCATCTCTGGATACGATTAAAAGACGATGCCGTGAAGCCGGACTTTCTGCCTGTGTTCCTCGAAAGAATCCTCTTTTGTCGGCAAAGAATCGGAAAAAGAGATTGGAATTTGCCCAAAAATATCGCCACTGGACTGTCAAGGAATGGAAAAACGTTTTATTTTCTGACGAAATTAAAATAAATAGAGTTTCTTTAGATGGGAGAAAATACGTGCGGCGTCCGAAATTAAAAGAATTCGATCCCAGATATACTCTCCCGACTTTAAAATATGGAGGAGGTAACATTATGCTATGGGGTGTCATGTTATGGCGTGGTGTTGGGCCCCTTCATAAAATTGAAGGTCGTGTGGAGAAATTTCAATACACCACAATATTAAGTGATGTAATTGTTCCATATGCGGACGAAAATTTACCCATAATTTGGATCTTTCAGCAGGACAACGATCCAAAGCACACGGCGGCCTATACCAAAAAATTCTTTAAAGATAATTTTGTGACATTATTAGACTGGCCGTCGCATCGTGTAGTCCCGACCTCAATCCAATTGAGAACTTGTGGCAGATCGTAAAAGTGAAAGTTGGCTTGCTAAAAGTCACTAATATGAGAGATCTCTTCACTGCAACAAAAGCAGCTTGGGGATCTATTCCGGAAAGCGTGTGTAAAAAGCTGGCAGATGCCAGGCTGTCATCGACAACCACGGTTTTGCAACTAAATATTGAATTTTGTGGCAATATACTTTGAAATAAATATGTATTCCTTATTAAACTTGATGCGTTTCTAATTATATGCAGGGCTTGTTTTAGATACTATTCATAATATAAGCTATAAGTCGTACAGTTATCTGTATTCTCATGCGAATTTGGTGCTAACTCAAAGAATATGCCTAGCACGTGTACTTTTGGGAATACTTTCCATGCAGCTCACATGGAACTGATAATATCAGGATAGAAATGACTTATAATAACAGCGTTTCTAATTATGTGCACGGCACTGTATGTGGTAAATCTACATTGAAAAAAATTTCTTTATGTAAAAATTGTGGTGATTCAAATAATAATTAAACTTAAATAAAAAACAAATAATATTACTACTTCTTATGAAAATAGATGTACAGTAGCGGACAAAAATCTGGAAACACTTTGATCGTAAATTTTGCAACACCGCTATATTTCTTAAATGAAGATCCTTCAAATGAAAGGAGCACAAAGTTTAAAAGAGAACTTCATAAGTGCTTAGCACCATATAAGGAAATTTATAAAGATCTTTTAACTAAAAGCAAACAATCTAAAATAACAGATTTTTTGGAAAAGGTAGAGCATGGATCTGAAGATAATACAGAAAAATCCTCAGAGGATGAGGATATCTTGCCAAAAAGAAAACGCCCGCGGTTAATAGTGCTTAGTGATGACGAAGAAAACATTGTTTAATTCATATTAAAACTTTGACGGCCGGAGTCACGTTTATGTGACTTCAATTTTTTAGCGGTTGTCGGCCGGCATCACGTTTATGTGACTTCAAATTCTGGTGATTGTCTGCCTGAATCTTGTAAATCCGCTTGGTAACGGTTATCAGTTCGCACTTATTTTTTGTAATATTTGTTATTTAAAGGGATTAAATAAATATCCTAACAATGTCTGAAAGTGATAAGGGGGCATCCATTAATTACGTGATCTCAGAATAGGGGGGGAGGGGCTCAATGAAATCTCACCAAATCTCATTTAAACCGAGGGGGGGATAATCGAAAATCTCACGTTAACTTTAAAAAATATCAAATATTACAGATAAAAAAAAATTATTTTGAGTGTTCATTTTACCCGCTAAAATAAATATCATGGCTATTAATATCATTTAGTACGAGAGTAATATAAAAAAAAAGAAAAAAAATGGTTCGGATATTTAAAAGAAAAGACAATAGTATAGGCATCATATCGATTATTCCCTACGCACGGATTCTCCGAATTACGACAAGTGCCGAGCGCTACTCATTTTACCAGTCAATTCGCAGAATTTCCCACTGCGAAAAGAAAACCTAAATAATAAATACAAAGTCGTTCAAACTCGTTACTTGTCAGTCAGTTACTCATGATATCGTTACAGTGCAAGTCAGTGTTTTAGTCATTTTTTTTTGTCTTTAATATTAATATGAGTTTATATCAGAATTTTTATGATGCATACGTTAAGCGGCATGCCATCAAGGCAAAAAAAACGTGCCAGCAAGAAGTAAATTGTTTGTGGAAGGAAGCAAAATTAAAGTATAATGATAAAAAAGTTTTAAGTGATTACATTAATCAAGAAATTGAAAAATTACGAAATGCCACTGTCCAGAAGAAGGCACAAACAATGTTGTCTTTCCTCAGCAAGGTAAGATTCAATGACATATTAATTTGAGTTAAGAAGTAAAATACGTAATTCTAAAAAAAATCATATAGAATCCTTTAATATAAAATTATTTATTGAACTTCTGAAATATTATCATTAAATTTATTAGAATATAATAAACGTAAAGGTTCATATTATTAAACAAAAAAATATTTTATTGTTGGGTCCCGCTATGTATGTTTTTTCTTGCTATCTTCCGTCACGCATTTCGCAAAACAAAAAACGCTTCTTAGCTGTTTGACCTTCAACACTAAGCAACAGTACGGTTTCCTCTTCGCCCTTGGCCTCACGCCTTGAGGCGAAATTTTATTGTAATTAATATTTATATATGTAATATTATTATTTCCCAGCAAATCTGTCATATTCACCCACTTTTACGAACAATTTGTAATTTTGTGAACGATAAAATCCTCGAACACTATTATTTTACACTTCTGTCACGAGGCACCTCTGTCACAAATAAACTGTGACGGAGTAGCATAACTCGTGACGAAGTGGTAATTTTTGTCTTGAACTTTGCATTGATTGATTTTTACAATAGTTAATTAATATCTTTTGTGTTCTATATATTACATTATCGATTATTTTATTCATTTAAGGTATTATTATCGGGTTAATTAAAAATGGCGTTATCTGCGGCGGAAAGGCAGCGACGTTGTCGTGAAAAAAGGAAGCAAGAGCCCGAAAAAGTTGCAGAAGTGAAACGAAAAGACTTAGAAAGATACCATACTCGCAAAAAGCTAGTCAAAGATATGACACCAAGAGAACACAGACAAATGAAAAGAAAATGGCAAGTTAGAAACAAGAAGAGAATAGAACAACAGAAAGCTTTGCAGAACGTTCTAATGAATGCTCCGGCTTCCACAACTGTTCCTTCAAGCCCCAGGTTACTTCCTTTAAATCCCAGATCTCGTTCACTAACTCCAATCTCATCCACTGCTGGAGCAAGGGGTAGAAAAAAAGTTAGACGAGACAGATCGAAAATTTATAGGCAAAATATGAAACTCCAAGACAATGTAAAAGAATTACAGAAAAAAATACGAAAATACAAGAAAAGACTTCAACGTCAAAAAAATAAAAAAGATAATTTATTACATAATATGACCAAAACTATAAAAAAAATGAAGATAAAATTAAAGGCGCCGAAGAAGAAAAAAAAAATATAGTATCTTGACAAATGCCATTAAGGAACATTACAAAAAAATTAAAGACTATAAAACAAAACACTGCTTGAAAAAAATCCTTGAAGACACAACAATTAAACGTTCGGGACTAAAACTTAAACTGTTTCAAGAAACTTTGGGAATAAAAAGAAAATCAAAAAGCTATACATTAAAATCAAGAAGTATTTCATTGAGAGCGAAAATTCATACATTTTATCTCAGGGATGATGTGTCACGAGCTACTGCTGGGAAAAACGAGACTATAACTTTTCATAAAAAAAAGATGCAGAAACGGATTTTGTTGGACACAAGGAAAAATCTATACTTATCATTTCGAAAAGAAAATCCGGACGTTAAATGTCACTACAGTTATTTTGCAGGACATAAACCCTTTTATGTCGTACCACCTCGTATTGATGGCCGCGAAACCTGCATGTGCAAGCTGCACGCAAATATTACGTTTATGAAAGTTGCTCTTTATAAAAACAAAGTTATCAAAACAAATGACATGAATCTGATAATCTCACAAATTGTATGCGATGTAAATTCGTTAACTTGTATGAAAGGAAAATGCACTGAATGTGAAGCAAAGAAACTCAATTATGATAATATGATCGACCAAGAGAAACTGGTTGAATTGGTACAATGGATTAGAAAAACAAATATTATTGAGAAGAACGGAAAAAAAGTTAAAATCAGTAAAAACATAAAACAGACCGACCAAGTTACAATTGCAATTTTGATTAGTAAATTTGAAAAAGAATTAAAAGTTTTTAAATCACATATATTTAATATTAGAAATCAATATAAATCATATCGCCAATGTATAAATGAATTGACTGAAACCGAAATTGCTTTACATATTGACTATAGTGCAAACTACGCCTGTAAGTACCACGAAGAAATTCAATCAGTGCATTTCGGTGGATCACGAAACCAAGTGACTTTGCATACCGCAGTAATGTATTACTGGACTTCTCCAAAGGACAAACATATCACTTCTTTTTGTACTGTGTCTTCTGATCTTAATCATGGCCCTGCAGCTATTTGGGCTCACTTACATCCGGTACTTGATTGGGTTCAAAAAGAATTACCCCATATTAAGACAGTCCACTTTTTTTCTGATGGACCAGCAACACAGTACAAGCAAAAAAATAATTTTTATCTTTTTGCAACAAGATTTTTTAAACAATACAGATTTGACAGTTCAACCTGGAATTTTTTTGAGTCCGGTCACGGCAAGGGAGCAGCTGGTGGTATAGGAGGGTCTATTAAACGTTTAGCTGACCATTTCGTCGCCAGTGGACACGACATTAGTAACGCTTTACAATTTTATGAAGCACTTAAAGACCGCAGTAAGATAAAGCTTTTTCTTGTTGGCAAAGATGATATTGCCCAGATTTTAATGGAAATTCCAAGTGAAATTATTCCGCTGAAAGGTACTATGAACGTCCACCAGCTAGTTGTTCAGCAACCTGGAGTGCTGAGCTATCGAACATAGAGTTGTTTTTGCCACAAATTTTGTGATTGTTACAATTTGAAGACTTATCGCCCATTGCCTGAACATGAGATGGAAGTTAACGACAGCCCAACCTCAGATTTAAAAGAACCACTGGCTGATATAACCAACATAATTAGAGCTCCTACAAAGGGATTTTATGAGACTGTTTATACTTCTACTTCAGAAGATGAAGATGATCAGCCTCTTGTTAATCAGAAAAAAAATGTGCACATAAAACCGGGTACTTCATATGACCTGTCTGTTGACAACATCCACCCATTATTAATAAAAAATGGTACACATATGCTAGTAAAAGTACCCAGTAAAAACAAAGTCGAGTACACCTACTTAGGAGTAGCAAAAAGTTGTGTGGATGAAGATGGAGATGTTCAGGTAATGTTTTATAAAACTGTTGATGACACTGGAAAAATATTTAAATTAGTAAAATCAGATCTATCAGATGTGATGTTTGAAAACTTGATAAAAATAATTCCAAGTCCTAAAGAAGTCAAAAGAGGAAAGCGTGTTTATTACGAATTTGATAAACCAATAGAAGTATTTGAAAAGTAGAATAAGAGAAAAGAGAAAATTAGTCTGATTTTACGTGATCCAAAGAATGGTTCTACCAAGACATAATATATTATGTAGCATTATAAAAGAAGCATTATGTTTTGTTATCGTTTTAGAAACATTAAAAATGTTAAAAAATTAAGTTCAAATGTTGGCTTATTAATATCACACTCTGTCACAATTTTGTCCCTCTTGTAACTAAACGTCAATGTAGCATATGATTCTATATATTGAAAACATATATACTAAAATAACGTATTATATTATTACATATTGACCATATAAGGTATTAACAGAATTTCGACTATGTTTATTTCAATTATTTGCAAAATATTTCAAAGTTTATTATCTTAACGAGCAAAAATGTGACAGAGTGGTATTAAATGTCATTTTTTATATATTTGTAATAAAAATTCTTATAAATCGAGTTACATGATAATAAATGCTTGTATTCTAGTTAAGCAAAGTTAAAGAAAAACTGAAAATTTGATTTTACATAATAACTAATAAATATATTTTTTTTTTGTGACTGAGGTGTTTATTTTTTCTTACTATTCCGATAGAACTTAAAATAAATAAAAGATATAAAATAAAACTTCGATGCATTATACATTTCTGAAATCTTCGATAACTGGACAATGATTTAAAAATACATTTTATAAAGAAATACACTTTTATTTTTTTAAAAAATCAAAAAATTTATCACTCAGATTGTCGGTAGAAAAGTAGAACGCCCCTAATATGTATTACTTCTTAAGAAAATTTTAATAAAGACATTTATCTTTATTATGAAAATATAATAGCATGTTTTTTTAATTTTTGGAACCTAACCCCTCTTTTCGTACTAGTCCTTTGTTTCGTATAACACGGATTCGCATAACACGGCAATTTTTTGGAACGTAACTCTCGTGTTATACGGGGGTTACCTGTATATATGCCTTTGTTCCATACGAACGCAGCAAAAATAGGGGACTCGGGTGGCATAGTTAGCGGTTTGGGTGTGATGTGAGTATGACATTCCGAGGTTGTGGATTCAATTCCCAACCATGGTTAAAAACCTTACGACTATTCACAAGAGATGACCCCGATTAAAGCTGAAGCCGAAAGTAAAATTACAGGACAACAGTACGCAAGATCGCCAACTTCATACAGAAGCGTTTCTAACAAAGAACTGCGAACTGATAGGTATGAGTAAGGAATTCAATAAAATTACTTATTATTACTAATAGACTTTAATGCTTAAATTGATTTTTCGTACACACGGGAACTAATTCCATATGGCAACTTTCTGTGTTGTTTTTACTTTTTAACCAGAGTTTTAATATGGGAATCGAACCCACAACCTCGTAATGGCACACTTTGTATATCACAGCCGAACCGCTCAGCCAGTTATGCCACCCGAGGTCCCATGAAATGACTAAAATTGTCCTTTAGTTGTTTACCTTCCTAAGTGTGTTTCCCTGTGGAAAACTCTAGTGGAAAACGTTAATATAAAATAAAGACCTACAGGGTAAAATTGCCCTCAAGAAATAAGTGTTTGAACTCATAATTCTAGAGGTAAAAGTTCGTGTGGGAGATATACAGGATGACCGGAGAAGTGAGTAGATAAGCTATGGGCGTTCGAGACCACTTTCCCCCTTTAAGGGGGGAGCCCACTATATATTTTTAAAAAAATCGATTTTTTTTTTTACATTTTTGCGTTTCTTATACTCTCTAGAATACAGGTTTAAGACCTTTTTGCTGTATCTAACTTCGATTCGGAGTTAGAAGAAAAAGTTTGAAGTCACCTTTGGCAGGTAGAAAAGCCGTTTTGCCGGTTTGTAAGGGGTCAACGTCGGCTCTTTGTTGTGCGCTTCAAATGCGTTATAGTTAAAATCCTTTTGTAGAAACTTCATTTACCGATCGTCCTAAATATATAATAGTCCCTTTTACCCACCAGAGGACGCTGATGTTGGTCCGTTTCAAAATAACAGCTGTTCGGTTGCGCGCGTGCCACAGCGACAAGTATCGGCTAATTTTTCAGTGTTTTTACGTAAAAATGAGCTCGCGTCAACCTTACATCGATCAGAAAGTCAAGCATGGTGTACATTCGTCGCAAGGCAGCAAAAAACGCAAAAATCGCCCGCTCAATCGTCATGAAATGGAAGCGGAAACAGAGAGCACAAGTTGCTCAGCGAAGAAGCTTCGCGCGGGAGAGAAAATTGACGTTACTGTGAACGCTACTTTCGGCTATCGCATAATAGAATTCGCGACTGTATTTTCAGTTATTTCGAGTGCTATCAAATGCAAAACATGCGATGGTGAAGTGACTTTTTCCGAATCTTGTTGTCGCGGCCTAGGATTTAAATTGCTGATCAAATGCTCGTCTTGTACCGAGAGAAGTGTATATTCAAGTCCTTTGATTGACGGAAAGGCATTTGAAATAAATCGCAAGATAACTTTTATATTCCGATTATTAGGCCTCGGTTACGCTGCGCTAGAAAAGTTTTGTGGATTTATGGATATCCCGAACATATTCGTCAAGTCAATGTATGACAAAATCAGCACTAACGTTTTCGAGGCGGCAACATCTGTCGGTGAAAAATTAATGGAAAATGCTGTCAAAGAAGAAATCAGGCTGAATGATGGGAAAACGGATTTGACAGTATCGGGAGACGGCACGTGGAAAAAGCGCGGCTTTTCGTCCCTTTTTGGCGTTGCTTCATTAATTGGATACAAAAGTGGCAAAGTGATCGATGTAATTACGAAATCTTCGTATTGTAAGGAATGTGAGGTGTGGGAAAAGGTTGTTGGTACTCCAGAATACGATTCATGGAAGGAAGGTCATGGTGAAAACTGCTGTAACAATCACGAGGGATCCGCAGGGAAAATGGAGGTCGACGCGGTTAAAGAAATGTTTCAGCGGTCCGAGGCCAAGTACTCCGTTCGGTACGCTAAATACGTTGGCGATGGCGATAGTAAAACCTTCAAAGGAGTAGTTGACAGCAAGCCCTACATAAACTTTGAAATTAATAAGAAAGAGTGCATTGGTCACGTACAGAAGCGTATGGGTTCTCGGCTGCGAGCGATTAAAAAAAAAAAACAAGGGGCTCGGTGGGCGCGGAAAGTTGACGGACAAACTGATCAATGAACTAACGATTTACTACGGCCTAGCAATTCGACGCAACTGCGACGACAAAGAGAAGATGAAAAAGGCAATTTGGGGGACGTTTTTCCACAAGATCTCGACAAACGAGCATCCTCAACATGATGGGTGTGACATTTCTTGGTGCTCCTATCTCCAGGCAAAGGAACAGAACACTTTGAAGTCCTATGTTCACAAGGAGCCTTTGCCAATAGTCGTGCAGGACGCCATACGAAAAGTTTACGAGGATCTTTCTGCGGATGATCTATTGAAACGGTGCGAAGGAGGTTTCAACCAAAATAATAATGAAAGCCTCAACAACCTTATCTGGTTGATCGCGCCTAAGACGAAGTTTTGTGGCAAGCATACTGTCGACTTTGCTACTTATGTTGCCAGTTCGTTATTCAATGATGGGTACAATAGTGTTCTACAAATGATGCAAGTCATGAACTTGAAGATTGGGCCGCGCTGCTTCGCGTTATGCGAGGAATTGGACGAGAGACGGGTTTCTAAGGCGGAGGTGAAATCCTACGAAAGTAGCAAAACGGCGCGCCAATTACTTGCCCAGGCCAGAAAAGATGCAGAAAGCAATTATTCGGAGATGGAAGGGGAAGTTTATGGTGCCGGAATAGCAGACTAAAGGCATCCGATGTAAACGTTGAACAAGAAAAAAGACCATGGATTGTAATACCACACATAAACACCACTACAGAAATAATTTGCAAAAAACTCAAACAATTTGATTTGAATATTATTAATTCAGTAGACAATAAACTCACAGGCATAATAGTCAAAGGAAAAGATCACACTAAAAAAGAACTTCAAACACACATTGTTTATGAAATAGAATGTAATGATGACAATTGCAACAACGTTTACATCGGACAGTCTAAACGAAAACTGTCCACGAGAATAAAAGAACACCAAGATAACATTAACAAACACTCAAAATACCACAATGTTGTCACTGAGCATAAAAAAGACACGGGTCATGATTTCAATTGGAACAAAGTTAAAATTTTACATAGAGAAGGACACCGAAATAAACGTGAAATAGCTGAAATGTGTTACATAAAAAACAACACCAATTGTATTAATGCACAAACAGACACTCAAAAATTGAGCGCCACGTACAACATGATACTCATGCACTGATTGGTGCGATTTGATGATGTGTGAACGAGTCTTTAGTTTTAGGCATTAGTGCAATAACGTAACCTCTGTGATAATATAGAACTGTCGGCTGTTTTTATTTATTGTGTTAAAATTGTATAGTTTGAGAGATATTTATGTTTTACAAAGAACGACTAGTCAAGATTTAATGTTATTTCGATCGAGGTAAATGAAAAAACCCGCTATACATGAATGTCTTGATTACCAGTAAAATGTAAAAAAACTTTTGTCTTATAGATGGATCCGAGTGTGACGAAGGTGGTTAAACATCTGAATGATTATGACCAAAAATGTAGTTTTGAGGTATTTTGTTAGTCTATTGTTTGCATCGAATTAGTTTGTCAAAGTGGTTTTTCATCAAATGTTATTTTCGCAAATTTTAGCCTGATGATGACTTTTCAAAAGTCGAAACGTCGCAACTGTTGAGATGAAATAAAGTAAATAAAACAAAGGAAAAAACTAGTCGGTTTATTGGCAAAATTAGATTCATGAAACGATTTGAAAGATAATTTCACCGACAAAATTAAATTCTATAACTAAATTGATATACACGTAATATGCCTGAGATTACGTCACTTATTAACCCACTGGACCAGACTGACAACTTAATGGACCAGATGAGGGAAAATTATGATGAAAATACCATGACAAGTATTCGAGAACTCATGACCACGAAGAACAAGGTTGTTCGACACACAAGGAGAAGAACATTTCTTTTATCTTGTCGGACAGAAGACATGATGCCGGACTTCATCAAGAACCTTACAAAAAATCTTTCCCAACTAAATTTTGACAGTGGTAAAGCACAAAGGAAATTCGACACCTGGCTCGCCAATTCACAAAAGAAGATCCTTAATCTACAAATAGATGATGTCAACGTCCATCTCAGACATCTGGGAAGGAAGCTGGAGGCCCTCTTGAGCAAGATGAGTGCTATTTTGTCGAGAGAGGATTTCCAAAGATTGATGCACTATCAAGACAGTCGCACAAAATTATTGAATGATAAGATCTACAACACGCACATTAACAAAATCAACAAGATGCGTGAACAAAATCTGAATGTTGAGCAGCAGACGCAGGCTTCCACCAACACCACTGATAAATGGCTAACAACTTTTTTTAAATCGCCGCCATTTTGATAATTTTTCAAATTTTAAAAAACGGCTACGCTACATCAGAGACAATGTCCTTAAGACCTGAAAAATTCATCAAAACTTGTTCTGGAATGTTTCAGGTGTTCCCGGTGCATGCACCCAGCGAGAAGATTTTTTTAGAGGGATTCCGCACGCAGGGCTGCCAACCTCATAAAAATAACAATTTTTTAATAAAAAAAATTAAATTATAAAGTTAAAATGTAGCTCAATAAAACATAAAAAACCCAACAAGTTTCCTTCATTTCTAATGCCCAAAAAAAATTGTTGAAAATCATCAGTTTTTAGGCCTTACATAGTAGGCTCCCCCCTTAAAATACACGGGGCAAAATCTCGCACCTTTTCGCCATCTTGGATTTCTGATTGCGATGCCACGTGGGACAGAAAGAGACAGATAATGTGCGTGAGAGGGAGGGTGTGTGTATGCGTGTGTTCATATACGTAATAATATTATTTGTTGCATTATGTTGTGCAATATATAATAGATAGCTGTTTGTATAATTATCAAAATCAAAAGTTTTTATTATGTGCAAATTATAAATTATTCTTCACTGACAAACCACCTAAAGGCTAAAACCGGCTACCAGGCGATCAGACGCCATCACAAGCAATCAGAACCCATTAATGGAATCGCGATCTTTGCAGATCCAAACAAATGGCACTCGAGCAAAACTTTTGTGCAGACAGCAAGACAAACTTGTTTTGCTGGTTTATGTGGCAGAAACTTTATTACTTCGTAGCGCACGCACGTTGCATTCATAGCAATTAGTACTCGATCGAGGTGCTGCAAACTATGTGCTCCTGATATAAACCTTTTAGATCGTCTTTGAAGAGAAGTAAAGTATTATAATTAGCATAATTAATTTATAAATTATATAAGTAGGGCAATAAATGGGCAGGTTCATTCTTTGCATTGCATTCATAAAGGCAATACGTGTACGGTAATAAGTAACTCTTATAAAGTAAAATGTCATCTTTTATGGAGGATTTAAAAAGTATGGAAGATATATTAAAATCGTCTAACGAAGAAAACATTGAAGATGTGAAAAAGTGCATCAAAGAGTGTTCGAAAAATTTGCGATCCTTAAACAACGCTTTGAAAAGTACTAAAAATGTTGGCACCATTAACAATTTATTGAGCGTTATTAGTAAAATGATGGGATGTAGAACAAAATTAAAAGCTGCTTTATTACGAGGAAGAGGTTATAAACCAGCACGTCCAAACAGAAAAGAATGGACAGCAAAGAGAATAAAATGGGAGGACATGAAATCTGTTTTTGGTGGAAGAATTAGAACTTCATGTATAACAAACTTGAAACATAAAGATCCTATCGATTTTTTGGAGGATTGTGGTCCGCTCTCTGTCCGCCGTATTGCCAATATTTTAAAAAAGGAACCTTTTCTTAACACGTTCACGCCGGCGCTGCAATTCATGTTTCCCGCCCATAGGCGGCTGCGCTGAAAGGTTTTCGCTCTATCGGACGGGCCCGAACTAAATGTTTCAACGAAAGATTATCGCACGGGAAAACGGTTTCATGCATTAGTCTTTTGACGCTATTGGGGTTATGTGTTTCGTGTCTATGCCCAGAATTGTGCTGAAATGTTCGTTTATAACTTTTTTGTTTTTTTAAGATAGAAATTTGAAATATTTTGACTTTTCCTAAATCGGTGAGAAGAGTTATTTTGCAGTATTAATTTTTCCGACGACTTTTTTATATTGCCGCTATAAAAAAAATCACACTAAAGGTCCTTGGGTCAAATTTGACCCAGTATGTTATTTCTTATGTTACCCGTACTATATTTCATTATGTTATGCAGTTTTTTTGTTAATAACAACTTTTTCAATTAAATAAAATAGTTTTACTACATTGTTAACAATTATTTGTTTATTTATTTATAAATTTCACTTCTTTTTCTTAGAAAAATCATTTCAATACATTCGATTTACAATCACCAAATGCTTTTTGACAAAAGGATTATTTTGAGAATTCACAAAAGGATTAATTTGTATGAAGATTCCTTACTTAAATCTATTTATAGACATAAGTATAATGATTGTAGGTAGAAATCGTAACTTTACTTCTTTTATTTTACAATCACCGCTTGATTGTAAAAGCGTCATCCTTCACAAAAGGATTATTTTGTATATAGATTTCTTACTTTTTGAATCTATTTTTAGACAATTAACAAGAACAATTTCTAATTCTAACAATTCTAACTTTTTCATGTTCTAGAAATTTCTCTGATTAGCGTAAAATTGATAATCCTATTGTTTATCCCTCCAACGCATACGACTTTGTGTATATAAATTGTGGTACTCTTCTCGACAATCAGTTTACAAATTGAACTTCATCATGTCGAGACGTGTAAAAGACATCGATTATTCCACGTTTTTCGAGGGTTCTTCTGATGAAGAAGTGTCAGAAGAAGAAGATCATTTATCCATGTGTGAATCTTCATCCGACGAAGAAGACGAAGAAGACCAGGAGGAAATTATTCCGCCACCAAGGAAGAGAGGAAGAACGCAACAAAAAACAACTGGGACTTCAAAGAAACAACCTAGTGGAAGTTTCACGTCAAAAAATGGGACCATCAAGTGGAGTAAGGAACCAGTGCAAAACCCTCGCGGAAGATCTTCATCGGTCAACGTATTGCGTGACAAGCCTGGTGTTACGCGGTTTGCTGCGAGTCGTATAAACGATGAACTAAGTTCGTTCGTTGTGGAAGATCATAGTTTATCTCGGAAAACCAAAAGGCGCTGCTCCAGAGAAAAATCAGGGGAGAAACGTTGTGTTAGAATTATCAAAAAATTTGGGCGGGCGAAACATTGTTTGTGATAATTTTTTTGCTTCGCATGAACTCGGTCAGGAACTACTGAAGAAAGATTTGACGATGGTCGGTACGATTAGAAAAAATAAAACATCACTTCCGCCTGCATTGCTCGAAACAAAAAAAAAACCGATTCTTTCGTCAACTTTTGCTTTTACGCAAGATACAACGCTCGTTTCTTATATTCCCAAAAAACACCGAGTCTTTCTTCTTCAAAGTACATTGCACCACGGAAAAGAAGTTTCATCCGAGGATCACAAAAAACCACTTATGATCCTTGATTATAATGATAACAAGGGTTCCGTTGATACTCTTGATAAGGCAATCGTCAATTACACAACACGAAGACAATCTAGGAGATGGCCGATGACAGTTTTTTACAATATTTTAGACATTTCTGCGTACAATGCACATGTTCTCTTTTCGCAAATCGATGCGACATGCAACGCGCAGTTTCTCCAAAAGCGAAGATTTTTTATACAAAACTTAGCCGAAAAACTTGTAACACCACACATTCAAAGACGCGTGCGTATGCCACGAACTTTGTCATCCCAACAAGTTGTTTTTGATGCGATCGAAAATGTAGATCCAGCGACCAAATCCGCACTACCGACAAATTCAAAAAGTGTAACAAAAACTGGAAAAAAGCGAGGTCGGTGTTATCTATGCGACAAATCAGACAATAAAACATCGTACAATTGTAATTATTGTAAGAATTACGTTTGTAAAAATCATTTGGAAGCAATTTACACATGTTCTAAATGTCCACGAAAATAAAGATTTTTCGTCAAATTGTATTGATTTTTATTCAAAATATAAATTAAAAATTGTTTATTTTTGTTGTTTATCAACCTCATAATGACGTAAAATAATAACTAAAAAAAGTTTAAAAGAATAAAGTAATAAAAAACATTTAAAAGTACTTTTCTATTCTATGGGTCAAATTTGACCCGAAGGACCTTTCGTGTATAGTGAAAGTTAGGGCCTTAGGAAGGTTAATTGAAGGCATCAACTGCAATAGCCCTTTTTCTCTGTAGAAATTATTCTTCACAGATCATATCGACTCGTCCAACGAAGACTGCAGTAAGTCCAAATTTCGACATTTTGAGTTATGTGCACCAATAAGTAAATTAAGACGATCTTTTTCATGGCAAAGGGTCAAATATATCAAAACAAATAATATGCAAACAATATTGCAACATTTCATTTAATAGTATCTCAGATTCATTCAAGATTTCCATGGAAAAACATCGTATCTTGAATTACTACAGTTTTCGTTGTTATTGATAGAGAAAGCACGAGCCATTTCATGAGTTACTACAGGGCACTCAGTTTCAGGTCGGCAATTTTTTTTTTTTGTAACGCAATAGCTCTACAGACTTTATGGGCGTTCCTATGTACGTGAGCATATAATCTGAAAGATCTAATAATACAATTGTAAGACTAACGCTTTCGACAAATACCCCACACAGGCTATGTGTATGTGATGGCCTGTTACAAGCAAAAGATAACTGTGCGCGCTTGGTGATGAAAAATCGTTTTGCCTATAATTGTTCTGCAGTTATTTTTGTTGTCGATATAGTATCAGTCCTTTCGAGAATTACAAAAGTCTTATTTTAATTCTGAGGTACATATTTTTGAAAAGTTTGGTCTGTGGTATTCGATAATGTGTTTTAGTAGAAGAAATTTATCTTTGAAGTTAACCAAACCGATTGGCAATAATGCTGATGGCGGTGTTTCTCGTGAGTCTCCCACAGGTTAGTCTAAGTGGTTGCTTTAAAATTGTACAAAAGTCTCTATTTTTACTTTTAAATTTAGAAACGAAGGATAGTGCCGAAAGTACTTCAGTAAAATATCTTGGCTGTTGTAAAGGTTGGAATAAATTCTCGATTTAAAATTTTGTTTTTATAGTCTAGCTTTATTTTCGAAAATACAGGAAATTCTACAGATAATGAACAAAAAAATAAACATACAACTCAGGAAAAAAGTTATATTAATGCCAACCCCGATACGGATCCAGATTATGTACCGTCCGAAAAGGAAAGTATCTCTGAAGCACTAACTGGAGATACTGTGGATATGACAGTTGAATCAGCCACCAAAAGGAAAAGAAGAAAATGTAGTATACAGAAAACATATAGTAAAAGAACTAGAAATGTTAGTGAGTGGATAGATGAAAAATCAAAATCTTATCTCAATCGCGGGCTCGAACATGAAAATCGGAAAGAAATAAAAGTTAAGGGAAGGTCCCTTGGTGAACCGTGCGCAGACACTTGCAGATTAAAATGAGGTGCTAAAATAACTAAGGAAGACAGAAAGAAAATTTTCAGTGAATTTTGGCAATTAGCAAATCGGACAAGAAAATGGGATTTTCTTGCCCGACATGTGAAGCAGGCTCGCAAAAAACAAGTAACTGTTTGTGCAGGACAACAATCTCGAAGAAAATACTCCCGGGAATATTTGCGTATTTGCAACGAAGAAAAACGTGTTTGCAAAGCTATGTTTTTAAAAACTCTCGACATTTCAGAAACTTGGGTAACTACGGCATTAGGTAAACTAAAAGAAGGTGGAAGCTTAGAAGAAGATAAACGTGGGAAACATAGTACACGACCACATAAACTAAAGCCGCAAATTAAAGAAAGCGTCAGAAATCACATAAAACTCTTTCCCTTGGTACCTTCACACTACATTCGAAAAAATTCTAAGAAAATGTACCTTGAGGAGGGACTTAGCATTCAAAAAATGTATCGATTGTATACTGATTATTGCAAAGAAAACGATATAACTACAGTGGCTACTTCCCGGCAGTACAGAGATGTTTTCAATGAAGAATTTAATATTAGCTTCTTTAAGCCTAAAAAGGATATGTGTGACTTTTGCTCTGTTTTTAATAACGCCGGAGATTCTGAAAAACAAAAACTTCGTGAAAAGTATGAACAGCATTTAAAAAATAAAGCTTTGGTGAGAGATTTGAAAAATTCTGATAAAGATCTTGCCTTAAATAATAAGAGTGTGTGCGTGGCTTGTTTCGACCTCCAAAAGGTTTTAGCTACACCACAATCCAATGTCAGCGACTTCTATTACAAAAGCAAGTACTCCACGTACAATTTTACAGTTTACGATTTAGGACACAATCAGGGTTATTGCTACGTGTGGCACGAGCAAATAGCAAAAAGAGGTCCCAATGAAATTGCTAGTTGCCTTTGGAAATTTCTAGAACTAAAAACCAGACAAGGAGTTAGAAAGGTGATATTCTACTCCGATAACTGTGGAGGACAAAATAGAAATCGCTTTCTATTCTCAATGTTTGCTTTTTGTGCTGCACACTTCCAAATTGAGATAATACATAGATTTATGGAAAAAGGACACACGCAGAATGAGGGCGACAGTATGCACGCCACCATTGAAAATGCTAGAAAAAGACAGTCGATTCTGTATGTGCCAGAGCAGTGGGTCACTTTGATAAGAATGGCAAAAACTTCCGGAAAAGTTTACGATGTAACAGAGATGTCACAGCATGATTTTTTTAATTTCAAAATTTTTGCTGACACCGAAAATTGGAAAATTGACAATGAGAGAAATTCTATAAAAATTAGTCACATAAAAGAAATCTCATTTTCATATAAAAATCCAAACATCGTGCTTTTTAGGTACGAGTTTGGTGCTGATTTCAAAAGCATAGATATAAAAACAAGTCGAAAATCCAGGGGCCGACTTCGCCAATTTATTAAGTTTCCTTCAAAATTATATAATATGCCGTTACCAATAGAGGATAAAAAATTAAAGGGGTTATTGTGGTTGTGCAATACTGGCAAAATTCCTACAATGTATCATGCTTTTTATAGAAACCTTATTTTTAGAAGTTCTGTAAACCCAGAGGGTGAATCTCCTGACATTGATGACGTGCAGAATGAAGATTTCGAGTAATACACATGCAAATATATGTAAAAATAATAAAATGTTATTTTCTATATGAATAAAGTTTATTGATTATAGCGTCGTAAATAATGTTTAACAAATCATTAAAAAATCATCGTTATCATTACTGTTAATCATCATTGAAAAAAACATTCAAAAATCGCTTTTCAAAAAACTCCAAAGCCTGTTGATGTAGTACTGTTAAGTAAAGTAATTTGACATATCAAAAATATCTCAATTGCAATGTTATGATTTTTACTGTTGCTACAAACAATTATTCTTGATTATCTCAAAAGCCTAAATATTGAGTTACTGCAGTCTTCGTTGGACGAGTCGATATATTAAACATGATAGTTGAAGAAACCAACAAATTTGCTATACAGTGCAGAAATAATTCGCCACATAATAGAAGAATGCATCAACTGGATTGGGAGCCTGTTACGAAAAAAGAAGTTAACGCGTTTTTTGCAATACTGCTTATAATGGGGGTATCACAAGTACCAGAAATAAGATTATACTGGTCTGAAAAGGAAATGTATACGAATCAACGGATAAAAAAAGCTATGAAACGTGACCGGTTTTTTTCCATCCTGAAGTATTTACATTTTTCGGATAATATAACAGCTAGTAATCAGGATCGACTAAATAAAATTAGAAATATTTTCGAAAGAATAGTAGATAAATTCAAAAAGGTTATTATTCATGGCAAAAACATTGTTATCGACGAAACCATGGTCCCATGGAGAGGACGTCTTGGTTTTCGCCAATATATTCCTGGAAAGCGACATAAGTACGGCATTAAATTGTACAAACTGTGTGTACCTGAAGGTTACACCTATAATATTGAAATCTATGCTGGGAAAAGTGCAACGGTTATTGAAAAATCGCATTCCCATGATGTAGTCATGAGATTAGTTAATAATTTGTTATTTGAAGGCCGTATACTATTTACGGATAGCTACTATACGAGTGTCCCTTTGGCTGAAGAACTATTAGCAAAAAAAACGTTTCTCTGTGCTACATCAAAATAAATAAAAAATTTCTACCACCCCAGGCAAAACAAAAACAAAAACGGGGTGAAATAATGAGTTTCGAAAATCGTAGCGGTGTGAAATTTTTAAAATGGACAGATAAAATACCAGTAAGCATGTTGACTACCTCAAAATATCACCAGTGTAAGTTAGTACAAGGCAAAAATGACAAAATAAAACCTGATGCAGTGTTTGATTACAATAACGCAAAAAAGGGCGTTGATTTATCAGACCAAATGTCAGCGTATTATAGTTGCTTACGGAAAACCGTCAAGTGGTACCGAAAGGTAATAATCCAACTAATTTGTGGAACTTGCCTTGTAAATGCTTGGTATATTCACCAAAGATAGGGTGATAAAAGTATAAATATGTTAAAATTTAGGGAAAATATTATTGATCACCTTCTCGATACTGAAGATATGGCAAATGTAATTCAAATAAGGTCACAAAAACATTTTCTTCAATCTTATGAGGGGTCTGCAAGACAGTCCCGTAAAAGATGTAAAGAATGCTACAAAATCTTGTCTCAGAAAAAGGGTAGAGATCATGCAACTAAAAAAACTACAAGAGTAAGGACATATTGTAGTCAATGTACGGGCCAGCCAGCACTGTGCTTAAAATGCTTTAAAAAATTGCACAAAAAAAAAATAAATACTAAAGTCTTAAATAATATTTCAATTAAATTTGGAATTTTAATTGAATTTTTGTGTTCATTTTATTGGATTAAATTTTATATTATTGAATAATTAATGTTTATGTTATATCATTGAAATATTTATGTTTGTGTTATAAGTATTATTGAATTATTTATGTTTGCGTTATTGAATTAAAGTAATGGTTGCAATACTTAATACAATATTAACTATATTAAAATTATTATTAAAAAATATAAATGCTTTAAATGAAAATTTAAAATAAATTTTTAGTGATGCGCACCGCTTGGTAGTACAATCATATGCGAGCCACACCAATGGTACGCGCCGCCCGATGAGTCAATTCTGTGCGAGCCACCGGTGGTACGCGCCGCCCGATCAGGCAGACATGTGCGAGCCACCGGTGGTACGCGCGGCGCACATAGGGGTATTTTGCTGATCTAGTCGGTCATAAACCAATTTATAAGAAGTTGTCGCCGGTAAAAAACAACTGGTTCCTATAGTTATCGAATGACTAGAGAACAATAGACAACCCGTCCCGGTCTCTTATCGGATACACCCGCGCGCTCGTTTTGTCGGAAGTTAGTCATCGCTTCAACTGCACGTATCTTATGCGTTTCCTAAGTGTGATAGTATCTGACAAAAAGTTAAATATTTTCGTGACTACTGACTTCTTTTAAAATATTGTTATGGATATGGATCAAGCAGGTAAGAACGCATATTGTTAAACTATTATGCTGTATTTTTTTTTTATAGAATATTGTCATTCGACGTTTGAAGATATAGTTTGAAATTCTTAAAATTTCCAACCCAATTTTAAGTTTGGAAAGGTTTTTGTTGTATTTCCGGTTTTTTCCCGGTTGTAATGTTAATTGATAACGACAGGTTATAGTTTATATAAAATTATTATGGCCTAATTAGTCGTCCATACCCGCCCCCTTTTCTGCCAGAGGTGACAGACCAAAACAGTGAAAAAAAAAATAAAAATTTTATTTGGAATTTACACTAGTAGTAAGTATCCACTCCCCATATAAAATTCGCTAGGTGCGATAGGGACAGGAAAACATTTTTTACAACGCCTGCTTTTTCTATTTCCACATAAAAAATGTTGGTTTCAAACATATAATAAATTAAAAATAAAACCACTTTTAAATAATATCTCAAATACATTGTTGCATTGTCTTAAAAATTATTGTTGAAATTTAAATCCGTACGGGTATGAAAAGCCGTCTTTTTTAATTATCCTTTTATCAAAAGTGAATTTAACTTTCTTAATTTCTGGCTCCGTTACAATAGTTCTGGGTAATTTTCTTTTAATTTTATGTTTGTTTTCTATTTGTATCGGATCACGTTCCTCTTGTGTCATAACTTTCATGCTTTGGAAATTAATTAAAGACGAATTTTTAAAATTAATAGATATACCTTTGCATTTAGTAATGTATTCTGTTTTTCCTGAACATTTTATTTGTAAACTATATGATTTAGGGCCAATGCTTGAAAACTCCGATATATACGCATCAGGCCCATAACACTCTAACTCATTAGTAAGACCTCCTAAGAAATTAGATGTTTCAAAACTTGATTCCCCCGCTTTTTCGATAAAAATAATGCTGTCCGTATCACAGTATAAAACTTGATTTGGTATTTTTATAAGAACCTCGTACAACTTCATCCGGGCATATGCCGTTGTGTATGCTCCAACTGGTATATTCAAATGTTTCAGTGTATTTAAGTCTTCTTTAGTATATTTCCAATTTATCCAAATAGTGTTTTCATTTATTACATAAACACAAGATACTTCAACTCCAGGACAATTTAAATATTCTGAAAGTTCCTTAAAATCGTTTATGATAACCGTCTGAGATATATCCTCTCTTTGAGCAAACTTCCCCCAGCATGAATTTAAATTTAATTTTGCTTCATGACGTAGGCCTTCATTTTTTTCTATTTTTGCAGGGTCCAAATCAATGTTTTCATGATTTTTATATGCTTGTATGTATTCCTCTTTTTCCTTCTTTGTATTACAACCCGCTGGCCAACCACTTGCTTCTTGCTTAATTTTAAGGAAAGTATCAACCCTCCTGTTTTTGTCAGGGGATCATATTGGGTGAAATTATACTTCCAGATTTCAAAAATTTGTTTTACTTGGTAGTTGTGTTTTACTGCAAGAGCCACTTCAGGAATTACCCAAGTTCCAGAAAGCAATCTTTCATTTTCATTATGCGTGCATATAATGCTATTATTTTCACCACAGGTTCTGCATAGAGTGAAATATAACTTTTTGTTTATTTTGAACGGTAACACTGGAATGGTAAGAGCTTGTGGAGGAAGAACCTGACATTGAATGAACCCATGCATTTTAACTACTTCACGCAATTCTGGAATTTCATCGTTTCTTAGAACTCGTGGGTGACCAATAGGATAAGGTGCATATTTATTAACATAAGGATACAAACTTGTAAAATCTAAATATTTTATTTTTTCACCTTCTTTTACTTCATAATGACAAGCAAAAAGTTCAGTACGGCCCCCCGTGATTGCATTTCTTGGTTTAAGAGGAAGAACGATATTTTGGGTTTCCTGTTCTAAAATGTGCTTAGTTTCAAGATTTTCTTTTAGGTACTGATTGAATTGACATTCCCATATGTAAACTATTTCATAGCCGGCATGTTTTATTAATTCAATTCTTTTGCATGTGCTTTCATAACGTTGATCCAAAGATTCAAAATGGGTTTTTTGCAAAGTTCGTTTTTGAAAACACATTGTGCACCCATGATAGTAACAACCAAAAAATTCGTACACTGTATTTGTATCCGAATTATATCCGTCAACAGTTAAGTTACACTTTGATAATTTAACTTCGCCAGAAGAGCCGGCATGTTGAATTGTGCCTCCAACTTTTTTATTTTCAAAACAAAGCCATTTAATGGCAATTAAGGATTGATTAGTATTTCTCCTATACCCACCCTTAGGCATAATAGCCAGCTGATTTTCTTGAAGGAAGTTTTTTCTATATACCAGCATGACTGTTGATGCAATTGTTAAAGCTTCAATGAAAGGATTTATTCCCGTCATTTTTAAATAGTCTTTTATAAATGTGAGACAGCTAATTCGTAAAATATTCACATCATTTTTACAATAATTAATAAGTTCAACTTGATTGTTAAAATTATTGTTAGACGCCATACCGCTTTAAAAACTGTTGTTTTTCTTCCTCTTTAAAATAATCGAGACCATACATATCATGCGGGGGGTATTTTCCAATATAGTTCCAATTTTCTAATGTATTAACCGATATTGGTTTTATATCTGGCCTCTTGGGTATAGATATTGAGAGACCAACTTTACTGTTTTTTTCACTATTTGCCAACACTTCTTTTATCATTTCATTAAAAGCATTCTCTAGCCAGTCAACCAAATTGTAGATATCTTGGTGAGATGAGTCTTTTAAGTGAAATGTTAATGTGACCCCGTCAAGTTGAAATTTCCGAAAATATTTGAAATAATTTTTATAAAACTTCCCCGTCCTGTTTGTCCTGTTATATTTTGTTCTCTATCAACAAGTGAGCAAACATCTTCAATTTGCACCGAGTCAGATAAATTATCAGAATTTCCCCTCCCTTTTACTTTTGCGTAAGTAAGTTCCGGGGGATATTTATACCACCGTATGCACCATTAATTAATTTCGTTATTACCTGGTCCGTATTCGCTGTAACATTTATAATGTCCCTTCATCTAGTTTGCATTTTTTTGCAATTAAAAACGGCCTTTTTCTACATTATGCCCCTTTTACATTTCAAATTAAAAGTAGGATTGTTTCATATATAAACGGTAAGCATTTCATTGGCTCTTTACAGTTTACTTGAACTTTTTCCAATATTAAGTTTTATCGTTTAAAACCTGCAGACCCACAGAAAAAATGGTAAGTTTTTGGTTTTAATATAATATATATAATTAATAATAAAACTTTGCCCCCTAGGCGAATTCAACAGCCGAGTTGCTATCCCTTGTCGGACAGGAACCATCATTTAAGCTGGCAAAGGTTATTGACCTGGAGATCAATAAGGAATATGTAAGAGAAAGAGTTCAAGGCACCTGATATGAGATACGAGAGGCACGGCCAACTTATTAAAGAGAACATTCGAAGAGTTCAGCCTCATCGGATTCAGCGAGACACTGTTCATCAAGTCGTGATCGAGTGCAGATGTGCCCGGCGGTCGGCAGACCAAAGAATCTGGATTAGACCCTCCTGAAGTGCAAAGAAGAAAAAGTGACTGTGGATAATTGAATAAATGAATTTAAACTCACGTATTTTTTGACCTGACAAATACCCTCCTGAAGTGCAAAGAAGAAAAAGTGACTGTGGATAATTGAATAAATGATGACCTGACATTTGTCAGGTCAAAAAATACGTGAGTTTAAATTCATTTATTCAATTATCCACAGTCACTTTTTCTTCTTTGCACTTCAGGAGGGTCTAATCCAGATTCTTTGGTCTGCCGACCGCCGGGCACATCTGCACTCGATCACGACTTGATGAACAGTGTCTCGCTGAATCCGATGAGGCTGAACTCTTCGAATGTTCTCTTTAATAAGTTGGCCGTGCCTCTCGTATCTCATATCAGGTGCCTTGAACTCTTTCTCTTACAAACTCTTTCTCTTACAAATTGTCAAAAGATGAACCCTTTTTCTGTACTCCCCGTCGCGTCCCTTTTGCCCACAAAGAAAAGCTAAAAGATATTATTGACGATCTCCTTAATCGAGGTATTATACGGGAGAGTAATTCACCTTATGCATCCCCAATTGTTTTAGTATCTAGAAGAAATAAAGACCTTAGATTATGTATCGATTATCGCACTTTAAATAAATATACAATACGCGATAATTATCCTTTGCCCCTAATTGAGGATCTTTTGGATAAATTACGTGGGAAAAGGTATTTTTCGGCTCTTGATCTTAAAAGCGGATTTCATCACGTTAGAATGGCACCTGAATCAATTAAGTTTACATCTTTTGTTACCCCCATGGGGCAATATGAATATTTAAGAATGCCTTTTGGACTGAAGAATGCTCCTTCCGTTTTTCAGCGATATGTGCATAAAATATTCAAACATCTTATTAGCAGAGATAAACTCTTTGTTTATATGGACGACCTTTTAGTAGCCACTGATACCATTGATGAACATCTAGCTATTTTACAAGAGGTAATGTCACTTATTAGGAGGAATGCTCTGCATCTAAGATTTGATAAATGTAAATTTATGTATGAAGAGATAGATTATCTAGGATATCTCGTAAATTCAAATGGAATACGTCCAAATGGGGAAAATCTTAGAGCAATTAGCGAGTTTCCTATACCCACTTGTACAAAAGATGTTCAAAGCTTTTTAGGTCTTGCTTCATACTTTAGAAAATTTATAAAGGATTTCGCCGTTATCGCTAAGCCTCTGCATGATCTTTTAAGGAAGGATGCTACCTTTAAGTTTGGTCCATTGGAACATAAAACATTCGATATTTTAAAATCTAAACTGACAGATGTACCCCTCTTGGCTATATATAACCCTAAGTTTGAAACAGAACTACACTGTGACGCGAGCAGTATAGGTTTCGGCTCAATTTTTCTCCAACGTCAAGAGGATGGTAAATTTCATCCGGTTTTTTATTTTTCTAAGAGGACTACGGAGGTGGAATCTAGATACCACAGCTATGAGCTTGAAACCCTTTCAATTATCTACGCATTGAGAAGGTTTCGAACTTATCTGATGGGTGTGCATTTTAAAGTCGTTACAGATTGCCAAGCCTTAGCACTAACATTAAATAAGCATCTGATTAATCCGAGAATATCTCGTTGGGTGCTGGAATTTCAGAATTACGATTTTAAAATAGAACATCGGTCTTCCAACAGGATGAATCACGTAGATGCACTTAGTCGTTGTTCCGACATTTTAAATGTGGAAGAGGGGACTTTCGATCATGCTCTGGCGGTGGCTCAAAGTCGCGATCCTTGCCTCTCTAAACTAATGCGTGAACTGGAGGAGAAAGAAAATAATAAATATACCTTAGTAAACGGGTTAATATATAGAAAGGCAAATAAAAATTTGATGTTCTATGTTCCCGAAAACATGGAACAACGGGTCATTCAGGTTCATCATGAATCTTTGTGCCACTTAGGGGTGGGAAAACTATACGAATATCTTGGGAAAACTTACTGGTTTCCGGGTATGAAAGAAAAAATAACTAAGCATATAGAAGGTTGTCTCAAGTGTTTGTATTATTCACCTAAATATGGCAAAGAAGAAGGTGTTTTACATAATATACCAAAAGAAAAAGTGACTGTGGATAATTGAATAAATGAATTTAAACTCACGTATTTTTTGACCTGACAAATTCAGAAGTGGGATAGGCCCTGAAAAGTGAGAAAAAAAAAAAAAAAAAAAAAAAAAAAAAAAAAAAAAAAAAAAAAAAAACTTATTGGTTGCGCGTTGCAGTGGTGTTGTGTGCTTGTCGGAGGCCGTGTTTGAACTTTTGGGTGCAGAATACACATGGTCGATCGGTCGACCACGTGTTTCAAAATCTATTAATATCCAATTAAATATTGAGCATCGTTTCAGAATCCTGGAATTTGAAGGTATCATCGGTGATTCCAAGAGTGATTAAGAGGAAATTTGGTTATTTTGAGCTGTTCCGGGGATTTTATTGGTCGACCACGTGTTTCAAAATCTATTAATATCCAATTAAATATTGAGCATCGCTTCAGAATCCTGGAATTTGAAGGTATCATCGGTGATTCCAAGAGTGATTAAGAGGAAATTTGGTTATTTTGAGCTGTTCCGGGGATTTTATTGGCAGAGTCTGACGAAGCACATGGCGTGCGCACGTGCATTTAGTTTCATAGATCGAGCAACCGTAAGCGAGCTGAAGGACAAATTAAACCAAATAGGCTTTGATTCAAAAGGTAATAAAGCAAAACTAAGATTAAAACTTCAGGAGGGTCTAATCCAGATTCTTTGGTCTGCCGACCGCCGGGCACATCTGCACTCGATCACGACTTGATGAACAGTGTCTCGCTGAATCCGATGAGGCTGAACTCTTCGAATGTTCTCTTTAATAAGTTGGCCGTGCCTCTCGTATCTCATATCGTGTGCCTTGAACTCTTTCTCTTACAAACTCTTTCTCTTACAAATATAAAATAAATTACTTCAAGCTCGTGAAAACGCAGTATGGCATAAAAGCTGACGGTTTTCTTAGAAGACGAGTTTTACATTTACCTTCCGAATCGATTTTCGGAAAAAATTAAAACTTCAAAACAAGTGGAGGAGCTTAACTCAATTCCAAATTATTTTTTAATAATATCTAAGCGAGATTTAGAAACCAAGATGTCACAGTTTCAATTTATCGCAAAATAAATATTTTAACACTTGAACATTTTGTTTTATTTTACCCAACTCAGCTTCTTAAATTCTGTTTTGCGCACACACACCACGTGCTTGCAAAGCAGCATAATCAAAACAAACCTTTCTGTTTACACCGGCAATAAGCTTGATCTTCCCCAGCTTTCGATTCATCTTTGTTTTTTCGGGAGGGACTGCTCTACTTTACATTTCCGCAAAATTCTACAGTTATGCACTTGCGGACTCGACCGATGCTTCCACCACTTTTCGCTTTTATCAACAATTCGGCGTGATCAACTTTCATTTTCGTAAAAACGCGAGCAGGTACGCACTATAGTTTTGAGCAGGTAAACAGTATTTGCATTTCCATTACGCTCGTGGGATAATTTTTTAGGAAACGCCCGGTCTTCCAGTACGTCCATATAGATTACACACTGGAGGAATAATTTTAACCATAGTGTCATAACCAATAATTTTTCCAGTCAACACACCCACTTTCAATTTAAAAGCACGTAAGGCGTAGTGGGATACCTGGTTTTCCTGTCCCTATCGCACCTAGCGAATTTTATATGGGGAGTGGATACTTACTACTTACACTATGTTACCTTGGTAATTATTTGGTTTCACGGTTACCTGGTCACTCAGGTGTTAGAGTAGTGACCCGTAGATCACTTTTTGATAAAATGAAAGAGCAAAATTTGCCTAATTTTGAAGAAAAATTAAATTACTTGGAAAATTGGATTTTGTCCAGCGAAAACTATTCTGAAGATGAATTAAAGGCGTTGAAGCACAAGTTTTCGCATATTAAGTCGGAATTTAAACAAAGGTGGAAAAAAGCTGATAAAACGGAAGCTAGATTTCTTCATAATAATGACGAATGGCTAAAAAATACATTTGAAATACCGAGAGCGCAGCCTAAAAGTTCGGGTCGACCATCAAAACCATTTAATGAGCTAAGCGAAAGAAGTAAGAGAAGGAAAACTGAAACCTTACGTATTACAGCGGATAAGGATATGTTGATACATGCTGCACAAACAAATTTACAAACATCTGGAAAAAAAGATGCTTCAAGTATACTTAAGCAGATTATGAATTCTCCAACAAGAGCTACAAAGTTAAAAAAAGCATACAAAACAGTACAAGATGACAAAGAAAAAAAGCTAACACCTTTATCGGCACTTTCTGTATTCGTGGAAGCTGACCTCACTCGGCGACAATATGAAATAATAAAAAGTGCCAGTAAAAAGTTGTTTCCTAGTTACAGCATCCTACAAAAAGCAAAAAGTGACTGCTATCCGCCCAAAGAGTCATACGAAGTGACTGAAACATGCGTACAAGTAAATCTTCAAGATGTATTAAACCATACTGCAACAAGATTACTGACGTATTTAAAGGATGTTCTACGTGGTCTAAGACCAGATGAATCTGACTCATTAGAGCTGTTTTGCAAGTGGGGCTGTGATGGATCACAGCAAGCACAATTCAAACAAAAGATGGAAAATGACGCCACAGATAGTAACATTTTTCAAAGTAGCTTTGTACCACTTCGTTTGGTATGTGGTACTAAAATAGTATGGCAAAATCCAACCCCATCCTCACCGCGATATAGTCGTCCTATTAGAATCAGATTCGTTAAAGAAACTGTGGATATAACCCAAGAAGAAATTGAGTATGTGGAAAATGCCATTAACGCCCTACAAAAAACAACATTTTTGCTAGAGGAAAAGTCATATTCTGTAAAACATACTATGATGCTTACAATGGTAGACGCAAAAGTATGTAATGCTGCCACACAGACCACGTCAACAATGAAGTGCTACATTTGTGGAGCATCATCGAAAGAACTCAACGATTTAACTATCAAAAGAGATGTTGATGCAGACGCACTTTCATTCGAATTATCCACTTTGCACGCCAGAATTCGTCTGTTTGAGAGCATATTGCACCTCTCATACAAACTCACTGTAAAAAAGTGGCAGTTAAGATCTAACGTTGCAAAGCTATTGTTAAGGAAAGGAAAAAAATCATTCAAGAAAAATTTAGACGTGAAACTGGTCTAATAGTGGATGTACCGAAAGCTGGGTTTGGAAATACCAATGATGGTAACACAAGTAGAAGATTTTTTTCCAATCCTGAATTAGCTGCAGAAATAACTGGAGTTGATTATAATTTCATTTACCGACTTAAAGTCATCCTTGAAGTCATATCAAGTGGTCACAAAGTCCATTTGGACAAGTTTGCAGATTATTGCATAGATACGGCGAAACTTTATATAAGTTTGTATCCGTGGCATCTTATGACACCTACGATGCACAAGATCCTGGTGCATGGTGCTACTGTCATAGACAAGGCATTGTTGCCAATTGGGTTACTCTCGGAAGAAGCCGCTGAGGCACGGAATAAACATTTCCGGCTGTACAGGCAGAATTTTGCGAGAAAATTTTCAAGGGTCAAGTGTAACACTGATATTATGAATAGATTATTACTCAGTTCTGACCCACTGATTACTAGAATGAGACCAACCCCCAAAAAAAGAACTTTGCCATTCACGAAAGAAGCAATTGCTTTGATGATTCCTGCTGTACCTGACTCTGAAAGAGACTCAGATTCTGATTTGGAGGAGGTTTCTGGAGATACTGAAAGTGATGAGAATGATGAAGAACCATGGGACTCATCATCATTATAGTTACATGAATTTTATAACATTTTGTTTGAGAAAATAATAAAAATCGAAGTTATAAATTACTAAAATATATTTTTATTATATTTTTTTCCAATATTTTGAGTCATTATTCATTAAAAAGAAAAATATAGCTTATGGTTAACCAAGACAAGTCCCTGGAGTAAAAAAACTAAATAAATAATTTTGACCGGCTAGATCAGCAAAATACCACTATGTGCGGCGTGAACTTGTTAAAGTAAACACCATATTTTGCGGTAAGTTTGCCAAATTTTCAAGGAAGGAAGAAATCGAGGAGTATAAATATTTAAACACAAAAAATAAAGTAATTTCAAGAGATACAAATCTCACTGAATGGTTTGCAGAGAACGTTATGAATACCATCCTATCGGATTTGGATGAATTTCAGGAGCGTGATTCTGGTTGGACCTTGACGGAGGTGGTAAATATTACAATTAACATTAACAAATATACACCTCTGTTGGGCTCATCTTACATTGAGCTGCCGCAACAGATTAAACGCAAAGTAGCTTGCTACAACGTTCAAAATAATGATGAAGCGTGCTTTGCTTGGGCAGTGGTGTCTGCATTGTACCCTGCCCAAACACATCCACAACGTGTTACAAAGTACCCTCACTACTCTACTGTTTTAAACTTAGAAGGAATCACCTTTCCTGTAAGCATCCCAGACATAGGAAAGGTTGAAAAACAAAATAATATAAGCATAAATGTCTACGTTCTCAACAAGAGTAAAGGAGAATTTGCCGTTGCACCAACAAGGCTTACCAAGGATAAGAAAAAGAAGCACGTTAACCTTTTTTTGGTGCAAAATTTCTATGATGAAGATGAAGGCAGAAATCTAATTAAATATCATTATGTTTGGATAAAAAATTTGTCTTGTTTGGCATCGTCTCAGTTATCGAATCATCACAGCAAAAAATTCTTTTGCAATCGCTGCCTTCATTATTTTTATACTTCTGATCATTTGAAGAAACATTCTATAGATTGTAAAAAAATGAACAACTACAAAGTGATCTTTCCAAAGGAAGGCAAGTTGAAATTTGAAAACTTTAAGAACAAGGAACGTGTTCCATTTATTATCTACGCTGATTTTGAGTGCATTCTTAAACCGGTATCACAAAAAACTTCAAGTACAAAATATTATCAGCAACATGAAGCGCACAGCGTTGGATACTACTTTAAATGCTGCTATGATGATACGATCTCATATTATAAAAGCTACCGAGGACATGATTGCGCAAAATGGTTTGCTGAACAGCTGCAGCAGATAGCAGAAAATGTAGAAACTGTTCATCTTTGTGCCATAACGATGATTCCGCTAACGTCAGAGGAATCACAAAATTTCATAAATGCTACGAATTGTCACATATGTGAGAAAACCTTTGCGGAGAAAGAAAAAGTGGTGCGAGATCATTGCCATTTAACCGGTAAATACAGAGGTCCTGCTCACGAGAGTTGTAACATTAATTATCAGGATTCTCGAATCATTCCTGTGGTCTTTCACAATTTGAGCAATTACGATGCACATTTACTCATAAAAGATGTGTCTAACGCTATACCTGGAAATTTTAAAATAATTCCAAATAACAGAGAAATACATATCTATGGTAAAAAATAGAAGGTTACAAAACAAGTTTTACATTTATTGACTCTTTTCGGTTTATGGCATCATCATTGGATAAACTAGCGTCTTACTTACAAGAAAAAAGAATCGTTCGTTCAGAGTTCCGTCATCTTAACGATAAAAAGTTTAATCTTTTAACAAGAAAAGGTGTATTCCCATACGAACATATCCAGAACTGTGAAAATTTGCAAGAAACACAACTTCCACCTTTTTATAAATTTTATTGCACTTTATCGGAATGTGACATTTCTAAGGAGGAATATGAACACGCGCTTATGACATGGCAAGAGTTCGAAATCAAAACATTAGGCGAATACAGCGACTTATATTTAAAGACAGACGTACTTTTGTTAGCAGACATATTTGAAAATTTCCGTGATACCTGCATAAAAGATTATGATCTGGATCCTGCGCATTATTATACCTCGCCGGAATTAGCTTGGGATGCTATGTTAAAATATACAGAGGTAGAGCTGGATTACATCAGCGACGTAGATATCCTTATGTTTTTGGAAAAAGGCATCCGCGGGGGTCTAACACAATGTTCCAAGAGGTATGCAAAAGCCAACAACAAATATATGCAGAAATATGACTCAAATCAACCAAATAAATTTCTTATGTATTTTGTATTTGGAATGTGTATTCTAGAAATATCGAAAACTATATTGTACGAGTTTCATTATAAATTTATGAAAGAAAAGTATGGTGCCGAGTGTAATTTGTATTACACAGACGTACACGTCTGATAGTCAGCTGTTGTTTGTCCGATTTAGCAGTTGTATAAATTCTGCCAGTTTTCATATTTTACGTTCCCAAAGGTGGTGCAATAGTAGGTGTCTACATGCATACATATGAACATAAGTATTATAGTGTGGTTACACATGCAAATGTAAATATGTGCGTGCAGCTTAACTCGTGGATGTTCTAATTTGATTTTAATATTGCGAAATCTGCATAATGCTTCTACACAAAGAAAATAGGCAATCCACGATCTAAAACACAAATTTTGAGATGTTATCAGGGCAACCAGGGTATTAGAATTTTCGTAAAGTTGAAAAATTTCTAAAGCAATTTTAAATCTTTCTCTGACAAAATTAAGGAAACAATAAATGCAATTCAGAATTGATGAATGAAACTTTTATTCATAAATTCCTAACGATATTCTACCTAATTATAAAATCAACCAATAAAATTCTGTTGACAAACCTGTTTGACGCTATAAAACAACAATATTTTTGTTGTTAATTCTCAATTGAAGTGAATTTGTAGGTTGTTCCGGTTTTTTTGCATACAGATTTGAACTGTTTTACTGGGAAGTGTTAGAGATGAGCTACACGGTAAGTAAATATGCACAAATGCATTATTTTTATGGAGTTGCACAAGGCAACGGCCAAGAAGCAGTATGACTGTATCGGGATCAACTTTAACGCCGAGGTGGCCACAATCTGATTGATATCCCGGACATCGTGTTTTATTAACACGTACAACACAATAATGGCCGAGATTGCCGTCGTGAAGATGCCCCCCTGGAGTAGATCTGGATTACAGAAATATAGTGCTGGAAGAAGTACATGGAAATTCATCAACGAACTCGAGAACTAGAAGAAAATAAAAGTTTTTTCTATAGAATTCTAAATCTTCATTTTTCCAGTTATAAATATTAAGATGTACGCTATAAGAATCTCAAACAAAATCGAATTCTGATATAGATGTTTGATCGATGAGAAGAAGGATTGTCAATATAATTTACCTTCTGTTTCTCAATTGAAGATATCAGAGAATTATTTTTGCCAAAAAAGTGCCAAATAATATTACCATATAGGTAATAGTGCCTTAATATCTATACAACATTCTAGTTAGGTCTTTTATCTTTACCAAAATTGTACAAATTTACACGGTTTATACGGTTGTAAAATTGAGTTAGCCATAAGTAATAGATTTAAAGGAGCTCTCTATCTATATATTAATCAAAAGCATACGATCACTGATCATGTTTCAAGAAGTCAACGTTAAGGATCAGGATCTAAAAGAATATTTTTCTTCTTGCCCATTCTCGATGAAGCACAGATGGTTCCGAATTACTTTGTTGGGATGAATTGTATTTCATCAAGATTCATATGATTAAACAAAAGATTAAAGCTCCCACGATTCAAACTAGAAGAAATTCTAATATCCAATTTGCGCGCTTTTTCTCGGGAGAAATTGAGTTATATAACGGAATCTTAACAGATATGAAAGTGTCTATTCTTGGGATAAGGGTGCCAAATAAGCTTAATAATGGCACTCCGTTATTGTCATCTACTCCTCAAATTACCCAACTGCCCAACTTCATAAAACCTTCTATCGAGAATTACATTTTAGAAAAGATTGAGGAACCCGACACTAATAATGATAATCAAGGACTTGCAGAAAATGTAACAATGACAGAAGCACCAATGGAAACTCCAGAGGCTATATTATCAATAGATGCAAAAACTATCAATAATTTCTGGGCAACTATATACTTGGGACTTGCCAGCATGACAGACCAAACAGAAGTAACAGAAACGGAAGCAATTTGTGAGACAATCGTTGGTCTTTATTGCCTTCACTCTCTTAAATTGATCACACGCAGTCCAGAGTCCGCGTGGAAGTCTATTGCTAACCGTCTAAATCGTCATTTCTCAGACATTTTTGGTCGAAGTAACTGGGGCATTGATTTAGTCCCACCTCATATTAAATCCATAAGGAGTCTCTCTGCAACAATGAAATCAATGGACGCTGACATATTAGAGCTAGTTTCTCTCTTGATAGGCAGGGTGATCATTCTCAATGCAGAAGCTTCTCCAAATGTAAAGATCAAAGGAGTCTTATATGGATCTTGCTTAACCCATATAAGCATGTATGGACTTGCTCCAGTTAAATATGTGGAGCAAGCCGCCATGGCACTTGATATGCCTGTTGGCAAGTACTGTGCAATGATTTGTACTCAGTTAGTCAAGCACCAGATTGTCCATGTAGTAAATCTTCTTAAGACAGAAGCAAAGTCTCCAGGCACTGTTGAGATCCTGGGAAAAGAATGCATCTTGCAAGGGCAGATTTCGTGGAGATTTTGCCGTCTTTACAATCAACTACATTTTTCAAGATTCAAAACAACTACCAATACAAGACTGATTCTACGATGTGCCGCTTACTTAATGGAAACAATAAAGGGTCAAGACATTGAAAATATGTTCCTACTTCCTACACCGATGAACCAAGCAATCTTCAAGAATGAGAGGGCAATTGCACACAAGTACGTAAGTACCACAGCACAAAAAGCTGACATTCCTCTCACAAAGGCTGCTCAAGGAATATATCAAATGGAGTCCTCTAATCAAATACATTCCGATCCATTTCTATAATCAGTAATTTTTTCATAGAGCCAAAGAGATACTCTCCCTATTATATTTATTTACAACTATGGCTCGTACAAGATCATTTGCCTTAGACATACTTCACGAGGAAGAATACCACGCATATCATTTTCAGCGAGTCCAGGCTTTACTGCCTACAGATTATAAATTGCAGGTTTCCGGATTTTTTAATAAAATTTTATGAAGCGAGAACTTTAACTTTTCAACATCGCTTTAGTGTAAACATGTGGTCTGGTATCCTCAATAACAAATTAATTGAACCGTTTGAATTGCTGTCCAGATTTAATGCAAAAATCTACAACAGAAATATAGAAAACGAACTACAATATTGTTGCTGGAAGATGTGAGTCTTGAATTTAGACGAACCATGATGTTTCAAAATGACGGCGCCCCAATACTACGCAACGCAAGTGCGAAATTACTTAAACAAAACGTACACAGATGGATCGGACGAAACGTACCAATTGGGAGACCCCCACGCTCCCCTAACCTCAAGCCCATCGAGTCTTTTGTTTGAGGTAATTACAAAGCAATAACATACGCCTGAGAATGTTCGAGTGAACAAGAACTGAGAAGGAAAATTGAAGAAGCCGAACGTGTAGTAAAAGGCAACAGAAAAGCTTTTAGACTATTAAAAGAAAATTTCTTGCGTAAGTGTAGGATGTAAATTTCTGTTGAAACCGTAATTTTGAAAACTTTTTGTAAACAAGTTTATTTTTATCACAATCAGCTGAGTTTTATTAACTCAGGACCCTTTCATTGAAAACGTTCCAAACGAATCGAAAGGAGCTTACAAAAGCCCTTTTTGGATAAAAATGCATTAATAAAATTCCTAAAATTTTCATAAATTCATTTTAGTAACCTTTCTATAATATCATAATTAGCCTTAGGGATGATAAAATATGCAATAATTTATTATTAATTACTACTTTTTGCATTATTATGAAAGCTTATAGTTTTTAAAGTTACCCAGGAATTAAGGAATTTCATTTTTCGATTTTTAATTTAAAGTTGAAAATTCAATTCTGATTCGCTTGAAGGTACATTCTCTATTTTAGGTCAAAACTTTTTTAGCTTTCATTAATGTTACGAAGCTGGTAATTTTATACGTGAAAATACAATTCATAAAGAATTCTCGAGAAAAGCATCTACAAGCTTAAAACAAAAAAATTTTAAAGCCGATCCGGTCGAAAATTTTCGGAAACCCATTAAATAAAATATAACTTGAAAAATACGCAAAATCGCGAAACATATATTGATTGATTCTTTGATTCGGATACCCCTTAATATAAGGAACCTGAACATTTCCTTTGGACGTTACTTTTCCTGTATAAAGTTGCGAAATGAATTTTGATATCCTTATAAATTTAATTAATTCTTGGACAAGTAACAAGTTGTCAATAATGTCCATTTTTGCCTTAACCAATGACGTATAATGCAATATACCGCTCACGTACATGATTTCCTATAAAAGCGGACGGTACTTTTTTTTCTCCCTCTCTTGCACTAACAGGCAGTGAAATATATATATGCGTTCAGAAATTATGATAAATTTTGCAACTTTGGCTATAAAAACAACTTTCCTCTTAAATGTTGCTAGTAACTTTATTCTTCTTGGAATTGTAGTTTAGGTCTCCAAATCACAAAAAAAAATTTGGCACTTTCCCATTTAACACTACATTTGTCAATTAAAATCTTGGAATTCGAGAATTTGGTTAAATCTACTTTTTTTTATGAAGTATCTAACGAGGATGGATATGCCTATTCTAAAAGAATTTTGATCAAATCAAAATTTAGACAAAAATTTACCCGGCGCCTGGTATTCTTTCTTTATCCCACCTTAATTTTTCCTATCCTTACAATACGAAAAAAACAGCGATAGCGCTGATCAGACACATATGCTCTTGTCTATCTCAAACAGTAGACTGCCAAAATGGCAGATGCTTTAAACGGGAGATTGATTATCTATCTTTATATGGATCTGCGGTTTTAACGAAATTTTGTCCACTCAACCGAAATAGAACAAAATTCTTTGAGCACTTCTGAAGTGTTTTTTGCATATGTTTCGTATAGAATAAGAAATTTCTTGGCAACAGCATAGCAGCTTTTAGGGAATAAGTGTTAAGTTTTTCTTTTGATCCTGTAAGCTTAAAATATGTAAGAGCAATTTTTTTAAATGACGCTGACTCTGATTTGTAGGTTTTACAATTAAAACTAAAATAAAAATGCTTTATAAAGTGCAAAATCAATTTACGTATCAAAACAAAAAATATAGTTCAGTATTTTGCCTTAATTAAAAAAAGTCATTTTTATATTATTGTTAATTCAGTTTAACAATTATTTTATATTTTATCATTTTTTTAATAGTGTTTTTAACAATCGAAGTGGTCTTAAAAATGTTTTCTGAACTTGTAAATATTGGAAACGTTTGGTTTTTATTTGCAACATAAAATGTTAACTTATAGCTTTATGTTTATGAATGATTTCTTAAAATTCCCCATTTAATCTGTTTTTGAATTGTTGATGAAACGCAAACACTTGTCGAACAGGAAGAAATAACGAATAATCCAAATCGGAGCTTAAAGAAAACAATTAGTGCTGTGAAAAAAAAATCAAAACCAGCAGCAGCAACTGATAAATTTTGAGCACATTCGTCAATTTCTATGTATCACAATCTGTTAACCTATAGCAATCCATCCCAGGCAAAGTAGGATGTCAAAATTGCCCCAATATTTTCCCAGTATCCTTAATATTCTACCTATGTACAATTTACACGGAGAAAGTGTGCAATAAAGATTCGGAAGAAAAATTATAGGATATCGCTACGAGAATCCTCTCGTAGGTGACTGTACGGGTGATGGTGGAGGAGGTAGAGGCGAAAAATATGTGGAGCTTCTAGAGCTCGGCGAAGGTGGGCAACTCTCGGGGACTATCCGAACATCGCTATGATAGTGAGATCGTGGAGTTGGCGGTGGAGGATATGGCTCACTGTCGTACTGATACTGAAGGGCTTTGTTTGTACCATTGCTGTTGCTTTTGCTGGTATAGTTTGAGTCGCTTTCATCACATATATCAGTCGAACAAGGAGTAGGCGGTGGTGGTTGATTGATAATCTTATAGTGTCGATACGGACGGCGACTTCGAGTAGCTGGACTCGGAGGTGGATTAATTGGGTATGCCACCATACTACTGCCATTGGTTGTCGAGCTAGAAGCTCCTGTAATATGATTTCTATCATAGCTGTTCATGCTATTTCGGCTATTAAGCGTCGACATTCGCATAGCATCCGCTACTGACGCAATTTTTGATACTCTGCTGCTCTTATTGACTCCAGGAGAAAGAGGGTCCGCTGCTTGATCATCTTTAGGCTCATTTCTATTCTTCCCCAGCCTTGTTCTACAAATCTGCAGCAAATATGCAATAGAAAAAATAATTATCATAGTAGCTACAATCACAATCATAAAAGCTTTTTTATCGCTTGCTGGAGCTACTCGTCTAGTATTAGCTTGGTTACATATTTCTGGGCTTTCATCAGCCCCATCAGCACAATTGTCCCAACCATCGCATAAATATGTTGTTGAAATGCAGACTTTATTGCTCGGACACTGAAAATCTGTCGGCCTTTTGCAGCAATCAGCTTCATCATGGCCGTTAGCGCAATTTGTTGTTCCATCACAAACTAAACTTTTATTGATACACTCCCCAGACTGGCACCTAAACTGATCAGGTCTACAAGACGGACATCCCACCTCATCAGATTTATCTGGGCAATCATTTTGTCCATCACACCGCCATGAAACGGGGATGCAATCCTTATTTAGATTGTTGGTCAATCCATTTTCAGAAACAGGAGCAGCACAAGTGAAATGATCAGGCCCGCAAGCTGGTAGAGCACCACAATTCATTTTGTCTTCTAATAAAATGAGTCCTTGAGGGCAAGAGCAAATATCTCTTGAACGACCTTCTGAGGACGCCACACAAATGTGAGAGCATTTATTGCGAGCTTGAAAACATGTGTGATTTTTAATAATTTGCATATCTGGAGTCCATACTGAGACGATATCAGTTATTTGTAAAAGCCTCTGAATTTCAGGTCGTCTTCCATGACCAGTTATTGTGACTCGCTCAATGCCAGTCTTATCGTCCAGCCAATAAACGAAACCTTGTAGGGCAGCAAGGGAATTTACCTGGCTGATATGTGTCGAGACGAGAATTTTTCTAAATTAAAGCAAACAAGTAATGATTTAATAAGATGGATGAATTAGATCGACTACATAAAATTGGAGGCTTATATAAAATAATGTTATTATTATATTCGTTACCGTTCAAAATGATTAGTATTAATCTGAGTGTTCGCTAGGCACTCAATTAGCTCAACACTTTTCATATATGGCTTATTTAAACATACCTGCTTTTTCCATCTAAATCCGTTGAGTCAATACGCTTCCCATGAGCAAAGAAGATGAGATCCAATTGCTGGTCGACTGCCAAAGCAGTTACACCTTCTAATTTAAAGGCCAGAATAGTTCTCTCTGCACCATCGACACGACTTCTAAAAATTGCCTGTTGACTACCTACATCTGTCCAAAATAAATATCGTTTCGTTGCGTGTATAGCAATATTTCTAGGTTTTTCAGAATTTCCTGTATCGATTACTCCAACGCTTTCACCATCCAGACTGTTGGAAAAATGGGATCTTATTAAAAACGTTTAATGCAATTAAAAAAAATGCCAAGCATACCTAGTAAAATTGATGGTGTTAGTGTGAGAGCATGTCCAGAATAGCAATCTTCCAATTACATCTAAAGCAATGTCAAACGGTTGCGATCCAGCACCAACAAATGTGGTTAATCGTGTTCCATTTATGTACGCTCGTTTTATATTATGACTTCTCCCTTCGACCTAATTATAAGGCAAATATTTTAATTAAAACTAATTTACTCGTTAAGACTATGAAGAATTTAATAGAATATATTTGCATCATCATCAATATTTATGTAAGAACAATATACCTTTCTCGAAACAACTTTCAGAAAGTTTATAGTCTTTTAGGAATCATCCCTTGAGAATTTTCTTTTTAATAACGCTACAATTTTATTTTTCAAAACATTTAAAAATCCAAAGAGATCTCGACAGCAACTAGGCTTATTTTGATAACATGTTAAATAGCTACTTATTATTTTATTTTCTAGTTCCTATCATGCCAAATTTTTCATATTTATTCTTTTAATTTAATAAAAATAGAGAAAAATTTAGGTCAACATTTTAAGTTTTTAACCTAATTTTTCACAAAATTAATAACTACTAATTTTATTTATATGTAGTATTCAAGTTGAAAATTCAGTTCCAAATAAATCACCTAGACAGTACCACTAGTACTGTAAATCGTGTTTATTAAGCAGGGCACGATAGAATGGATTTATACAACAATTTGAGTGAAAATTCTTTAGTATGGACGTGCTGCCAGATGGGTGGATAATTTTTTTATATGTAGTCTATTTAAAGATCTTTACGATATTGATCAATTCTAACACCAATGTTAATATAATGCGACACAAGTGCGGAAAAGAGCCGATTAAAGCGAAACGAGTGCGCTTATCAGATGAACCAAGATAGATAAGTTTGATTTTTTTTTTACTTAAAAAAGAAAAGATCGCTCTACATCAATCTGTTCTCAAGAGTTCTCATGTGTGTGCATCATATTCTTGCAGCATACGTGAAAGTACCCAAAGAAAATTGAAAAATGCAATAATTTTAACAAGTTATGTCTAAGTGACTAACTTTGGTGCAAAAGTATAGTAGCTCTTGCTAATAACATGAATTCCCAAAAATAAAAAAAACTAAAACTATAAAAATTAATATTTCACGATTACACGATTTTGAAAACCTTGGAAAACGCTTAAAACAAGGTAGTAAAAATTACAACATATCGTCGGGGATAGTGTAAATCCGCGAATCTACCATACGTAAATTCCGCGTATCTGCAATAGATCCAGTTTTACAGAGGAAGGTTAAAACTTAATAACTTTATTAATTCAATGAATTTTAAGCTCATTTTTACATAGAAAGTAATTATTAATGTGTTCTATCTCTTGTTAGAAAAATATATCAATTTAATATGTAAATAATTAAGGCCCTACAACAATTACGCGGATTTGCTTCAATTGGCTACATTTTGTCAGATACGCGCAATTATCCAATGCTAGTTTCGCGGATTTGCACTATCCCCGACGATATGCAATAAAATCATTCTTCGAAAATGGCATTTTGTAAGGAATTTTGAAAAACAAGGGTTAAATGTTGTTTTCTAAAACTAGAATATCGTTTTCTCATTTTTTCTTTACTTTTTTTCTTTATGTTACAAAGTTGAAATAAGTAAAAATTCAACAGATTTGTGCGTTAACGGGTTAAATTACTAAATATAATTTAAAGATTTAATTTGTAAAAATATGACAATTTTCCTTACCCAATATAAATACTGTGTGATAGGATCATATTCCACTGCTCGAATATTCTTTCCAGAAACTGGAAGAGGTACATCCGGTGAATCAGTTGTGTTCGGCATCAGTCGACCGAAAGAATTTCTTTGGCTGAATATAATATAATTTCTTGGCGGAATACACGACACATTATCTCTTGCCAGAGAATAATGTGACGGGCAGGCACAAGTCATACTCCTTCTCCCAGGTAAAGCAAGGCACAGGTGAGAGCAGCCACCGTTGTTTTTCGCACACTGATTGGTTCCCAGTTGGCGAGATGAATGAAAAATTAAGAGTGAACTAATGTAAGGCAAATCACTATGGACGGAGCTTCTATTCATGCCAGTCACTTTATGTACGCGTTCAATTTCTCCCGAATTCCAATCACTCCAGTAAACAAAGTCCTGATACAAGCTTACAGCATGGGGCTCATCGACATCTGTGCTAACTAGAGTTTGTCTTTTGCTGCCATCCCAATCAGCGGATTCAATAGCTGTTGGTCGACTTTGTGATGCCCAGTACAAGCGACGAGTCTCAGGATCCAAGGTTAAGCCAGTTGCTCGGTTTGCCGAACTAAGAATAGTCATCAATTCTGATCCATCCATTGCAGCACGTCTAATAGAATCTGATGGTCCCTCTGTCCAATACATAAAACCTTTTCTCGGCTCAAGCACTAGACTCTTTGGCTCTTCAATTCCTTTCCAAATAAGAATCCTACGACTGCTCCCATCAAGACGTGCCACTTCTATCCTTCTAGCTTCGTAGTCTGTCCAAAAGACGTTGTGAGCAACCCAATCGACAGCAATTCCATCCGGATGGATTAATCCCGAATCAATGATTCGCTGAACATCAGAACCATTTAAAAAAGCTCTTGAGATCGATCGAGACTTTGGGTCTGTCCAATAGATTCTACGATCTGTAACATCAACGTCTAAGGAGTGGGCGTCTCTTAAGTCTTTGAAGGGTATGATATCGTCGTTATGGTTTCCTTCGTTGTAATCAATCGAAATTCGCCCAATGTGCGCCTGCCTAGAGAACAGCAAGAAAGCAGCTGGAACAACACATGTCCTCTTATCATTAGCAAGCTCATAGTCGATCGGACATCGGCAGACAAAATCCTTCGGACGATTTAAGCACAAATGGGAACACCCTCCGTTCTTATTTGCACATGAATTCGATCCTTTAATCTCTCTTAAACGAGTGACTTTTAAGCCCATTAAATCGGGAAACTGATCAACGATAACAATTCGGTTGTTTCCAGTAATCTTGTGAGCACGATCAATTGATCTTCGTTGCCAGTCGGTCCAATACAAATAGTCACCCAACAAGCTTAAACCGAAAACATGAGGTAAATTTTCGTTTATTACAACCCGGCGATCTGATCCGTCCATATTGGCCACCTAAGTTGAAGAAGAAAGTTTAATTAAAATTTAAAATAAAATAAGGAAGAAATTTGGAAAAACTACAAAAATCCATTAATTTAATAATAATAATCTCAGTTTTGTGAGATTAACAAAGTGATGAGATTGTAAAGGCATCCAGAAATCCGGAAATCCATTTCCGGGGAGATGCAAAATTGTTTGTAAAACCGTAAAATAAGACATAATATCATTCATAATATGATAATTTGGTTCTTCGTAAAAATCTCTGCGGAAGGAAACATTTTTTAAAGCTTCGTCAACCCGTTTTAGATTTCTAACATTCATTCAAATATTCAAACAGAAAAATAATCCTAATATCAATCCAAAAAATCTTAATGAACACAACACAATTATAAAAATCTATAGGGTCTTCTCGTCTTTTAAAACGAGTTGGGCTTCCTTCTCGGATCCTAACTGTCGTTCTTGAACCTGACTTCCGTGTAGCCGGATTACAGAAGATGCCAACCTCCCAGTCAAGAATTGGGCTCTCCTACCAAAAAATAAAATTATTACTCATGGCTACAATGTTATAAAAAGTTAAAAAAAAATAAGGAAATCTGCCCAGTTTCTACATTTCGTGTTTTAGCCGGAACTTCTTTAACCATTGATAACATAAATAATGAGGGCCTATAGGAAGTGTAATTAAAATTTAATCACTGGTCAAAACTTTCAAATCGACTTCCCAATCATTACATTTTGATACAAGCTATTACTGCTTCTTTTTCATAGTCCCATAGAAGTTTTCTAAAACAAATTTCAAATTTTCACTCGAACATTTCTCAAGAATAATTGCCAATTAATCGAAAGGAGAAATATGATATATCAGTAATTAAATAAAATTAATCCATTCTTTCATTTCTAGTGCTGTGTTATCAGCTGTCTCTCGCTCTCAGAAATTGCAGGAGAATTTAAAAAAAAATATTAATCAAAATGAAGATCCTTCAGCAGCAGGTGTTAAGAAAATTCGTAAATTTTATGAGTTTGGAATTTCTGCTTCTGTTGTACTCATCAGAGATCGCAACAACTACAAATCAATCGCTCTTCTCTAACGATAATTTTGCCTAAATATCTTGCTATTCGATTATATACACGATCCAAATCACATAAGAATAAATAAATAAATTAATTAATTTTTTTAAAAACTAACCGATTCTACTTGAATATTTTAAATGTTTGTTAACTATAGTTTAAACGGAAATTAATCAATTTTTAGGCCTACTCGAATTTTAATTTTCATTACAACAATAAATTAAGTAATCAATTGTGTGTTCATCCAAATTTTTGCATTTTAAAGATAAACGATATATTAACTTATAACTTGATATATAAATTCCTGGAATACGTAAACAGGTCACACTTACCTCAATTTTATGAGTTTTAGCATCACACCAATAAATTGTTCTTGCTTCAATATCTAAAGCAATACCGTTGGGCCATCCGAGATCGTCGGAGACCAGCACAACGCGCTCTGAGCCATCTAAAGACGATCTTTCTACTTTCGGCTTCTTTTCGTTCCAATCGCTCCAAAACATCCACCCCAAAGATGGTGCTAAGGCAATAGCACGGGGCTCTTCTAAGTGTTCGTAGATTACCACCTTGCGAGAAGATCCATCTAATCGGCAAACCTCTATTCTATCCGTACCTGTGTCCGTCCAATAAAGATTTCGCGCCAACCAGTCAACAGCAATTCCATCTGGATGCTCCACCTCCGACGTTACAATATCTTTCTGACCAGTCCCATCCTGTCGCGCTCTACGGATTGCGTGAGCTTCAACATTTGACCAATAGATGAACTCCTCTACGGGATCATAGTCTATTGCAATTGCGTGCTTCACTTTCCCTAGAGGCAGTGGGAAACTTGTAAAATCCGGCGAGTCCAGCGATATCTTACTGATTTGTGTCCGCTGTACAAGAAACAACATTTCCTGAGGGCCTTCAGCACATTTCCTATTCGAGATTAGTTTAACCCCAGTTGGACAGGCGCAGCTGTAACCCTGTTCATTCGTTGATAGCAAACACAAATGGGAACAGTTGCCATTATTAATACGACAAGGATTCATTTCAAAAGGTTGTAAGGATTTATCCCACGCCCGAACTGCAATAGGTGCTTCTGGAGTGTCGATCAACTCCTTCATTTCTTTTGTGCTTAAGTCAAATGTATTTATAGATCCCGCCGACCAATCGGTCCAATAAAGGCTATTTTGAAAGAATGTTATGCTATAAGGGTAGGCAAGATTTTCTATCACAGTTTTTCTATTCGAACCATCGAACTTCATAACATCCAAAAATTTTAAATTTGCGTCCACCCAATAAATAAGTTCCTTTTCTAAATCAACAGCAAGACCATTGGGCCAAAAGATCCTTTCGTTCACAAGTACTGTTCTGGTTAAAGGATCTCCATCCATTGAAGCCTTTTCAATCTTAGGATTCTCACCCCAATCGGACCATATAATCAGCTTGTGGGAAGGAACCACTGCAATAGCTCTAGGTTGATCAAGATCATTCCAAAATAGGACCTTCTGAAATTTGCCATTCAGTGTGGCTACTTCTATGCGATTCGTCTCTCCATCAGTCCAGTAAATTTTGTCCGTATACCAATCGATGGCCAAACCCTCAGGCTTATCCAACCCAGACGTGATAACACTCCTTTTCATTCCTATTGCCGTTGAATTCATGTTAATACACTCGATTGTTTCGTGTCCGGAATCCGCCCAGCATATTAATTGCTTTTCATAGTAGAAGTCAATGGCCATACCTTCCATTAAATCTTTCGTAACGACATCAACCGGTGGAGAGCCTGTTGGGCGTGTTATGTTGGCCACTTGAATATCGTGATATGTTGTGAAGAGTAGGGTGGTTGGTGTCGTGATGGCCCCAAATCCTGAAATCAGACAAAAATCAGACATTTATTAATGATACAAACGAACAAAAAGCGATAAAATTGAAAAAAAAACAATCCATTCTCCACAACCCGCCCAAAATTCGATTGAATTTCGTTGGCCATCCCAGAATTAATTCTTGCTGTTCATTTCGTTAACAAAACAATGTAGCTAAGTGTACTTGAGGTAGCAAAACAAAGCGAAATAACACGGATGAGCCTAATTTAAGTTTTGACCACCTTTGGCCCACCAACCAAATGAAGTTGCACAGGAATGAATTTTACCAGCTCTCCATTGTTTGCCATTTACCCAAAATGTTTACCCGGTCGCAACTGTTTGCTCTGTTAAGCAGCAATTTAAATTTGCTAAAATCGTATCTTCTGTTGTGATACCCGTAGATAAGTCCTCTGTGTTGCTACTTTGTTCGAAATCGGATTTTACGATGAATGGATAAATTTTTAACCATTAGGGGTATCAAACTTAATAATCCTCCTCCTATAAGATTAAATAATTTCAGTAATTCAAATACATATAAAATCTTTTAGTTTAAAATTGTTAACCAAATCTTTCTCTGAGGATTTATTATGCTTTTCAAACATTTTAAGTTTAATGTCTTTACTGCACGGAAAATAATACAGAAAAGTATATGAAAAAATATAACGCTATAACGCATAGTATTATGTGTTCATTTTCATTTTATCGGTGAATAAACATTTGAAAAAGAAATGAAAAATAACATACTGCTCTTTTCCACGTAAGCTTTTTCAGAATTACGACACTGAGAAAGAAAGAAATACCGACACTAAAATAAAATCCAGTTTTCAGTGTGTTTTAGATGATATTTATTAGACAGGGGAAAAACATTTTAAGTTTACATGGATCAAAAAAGAAAATTGAAAATTGAATTGATTCCTGGCAAATATGGGAAGACAAAATTATCTACGAAATAATGATAGATTTTGATTGTACAATACCATTTTCAAAATATGAAGGTTTTCTAGGCATTTTGTTGAACAGACAAGCACGCATTTATATATGGTAATATCCGAGTTTTGAATGGGTACGAAAATCCAAAAGTCATATGACGTATTAAAATTATTTTATGAATTTAAGATTTATTTCCAGGTCTTATAATGGAAATAATGTAATAAAAATGCAGAATAAAGTGTTATTATTGTCCCGGATTTGAATGAAATGGTGCAGATTTTAAGGAATTTTGAGATGGAAAGGGCATCTTTTAATCTCGACAGTCAAAATTAAAAGTTGAATACTTCCAAATCTATAGCAACAAAATTCATTCAGCAAATGAAAGCTTCGTGCTAAATTTCATCGAAAAACGCGCAACTCTGAGCGAAGCCATATAGGATGCATAATATACCTATATCGAATAAACATAGTTCTTTATTTTCGTATATTTGTTTAAAACTTTTAGCTTTATAATGCGACCAAGAATATTGAGGCAATAAAACGATGTTAACAGCACATGATAGTAAAGCGTAAAAATCACTCTTTCTGGATGCTGTAGTGTTTGTGCACCGAAACTAATGAATGTAAATATCCTTTTTTGACATCTAAACAAACAGGCCTATATCAAGTTTCATCAAAATAAAAAAAAAAAGTTATCTTAAGAGATTTGAAATTTCAGTGGACAATAAAATAAGAATTCTTTGCTAGTTTCGTTTATTTTAATGTTCAGTAATCAGATATTGCTTAGTCATACAATAGAAACTGGATATTAACTAATTCGTGTTATACCATGGGCCACGCAAAGCATTGTTCTGCAGAAGAGAAGTGTTTAATTTTTCAGCTTAGAAGTCAAAATAAAACTTATAAATTTATTTCTGAAGCTCTGCATCGATTTCCATGTATAATAGCCAGAGTTATTAATCAGCTACTTCATCTTCCATAAAACGAGACTTATCTTTGGAAATTCATGTGCTTCATTAAAGACCCTTTATTACAAAAAAAAACAGAGTGCAAATTGTTATATAGAAGCGCACTTATTTACTAATTAACTTACTTAAAAACTCTCAATTTGTGAACGAAAAAAGATTAAGACAACGTACCACATTTGTACATCAATGGTTAGGGATTAACAATTAAGGGACGGGCCACGTAAATTTATGTTTTTCCATTTCGTAGATTTACGTTTTTGGTTGAATTTTCATTGAACAGAGTTTATGTTTTTCATTTGTATGTATAATTTTATTTTCTTGTTATCATTAGGTGCATCTGTCTGTTAATTATACTGTGTAGTTTTCCTTTTTAGATTTCGTTTTAGATAGTGTTTATACATACATATTTATATAATTTCCTTCAAAAATATCCGGGAACCGAGCAAAACAAAGGAAATACGCGTTCGTTAAGTGTTAAGAACATAAAAGTACCCTTCCAACTACACCTCATTTGTTAGGACCTGTTTGCAAATGTAAGAATTTATTCAAATTAAAAAAAGGCATTTTCCTTAGATTTGTAATTTTTCAACCAAAATTTCTATAAATTTCTTTTGAACTTCCATAACTTCTACATTTAAAAGCAGATCAGAGCAAGTGATGTGTTATTGGAAAACTTTTACCTTCTTTTGCCCTGCAATCTATAAGGACTTAAGTGACTAAAAGTAAAAACGTTGACGTTGATTTTGAGGGGAGTGGAGTGATTTTATAAGGTCAAAACCAAAAGTTTTCTCAGCGTACTTCAAGGAATCTATGTAACATTACTTACTGTAATGTAATTGTAATTTTTTATTCATTATGCTAAATAGTAAATCAAATTATAATTTATCAATTATCTTTAGAAGGAACTCATGTAACTACAAAATTAATTGGGCACAAAATATTACCATATGAGTATAATGTAAGCAATGCACTGGACACTTACAGCTGACTCTGGGTAGTGGGTAATACGAGTATATCTATTTTCTAACAGAACACATGCGCGCATTTCTGTCTCCAATCGCAGTCTGTCAATTTAACTCATTTTCCCTCCCTTTATTCCTCTCATACATATAGATCTTTCGTCTTTATTGCGAGACGAGAGTTTAAAACTTCCCGTGACGGGATCTTGAAACTTTACTATTAACGCGGCCAAAGAAATTTCACTTTTATCCATTTGATGATTTTTTCTAGAATAAGTCACACAAAATACAGAAACCAATTAACCAATTTGCTAAATTACGTGTAAACTTGCCTCTAGTTGTACCAGCCGGTTGTCAAAACGTCGTCTGACAAATGATTACTCATAGGAAGTTTTACAAATGCTTTATATTATAATTAATGCAATGATGTTTTGACTACCATTGTGATAGCTGAGGCAATGTCACTTATTCTAGTGCAAATGCTGAATGGATGACTTTTGGATTCCTCTTGGTTAAAATGCACAAACAAAAAAAGTTAGCCAAGTTGACGAAGACACAACCGAGGAACAAGATGTGACGAACAACAAAACGGAACGGGATAGGTGATTTTGGTTGATTCGTCACTGTAGTAGAGAACAGGCAAATAAAACGGCACTGGTAAGTTTTGGCAAACACTCTCTACAAAAATGGCATTACCCAAGTATTATGCCCCAGAATGATTGAAGGTTGTACAAATGTTAAATTAATGAATATTATAAAAACATGAACAAGAAATTTAAAGACCATTTTCTCTTCAAACACGCAATTCTATAAAATTTATGCATACATACGAAATGCAGTTAGGCAATAGAAAAGTTTCCTTTAAATTCTGGTTTGCTACCAAAAAAGGATTTTTGAATTAATACTCAAGGCAGTGGGTATTTGCATAGGGTGACCCTGGATTGTTATGCATAGATTTTCGTTGAAATGCACGACGACTGCTACATGAAACATTTCCATAATAGGACACTAGTTAATTTCGCGTAAACTGAAGCTGTTAATGCCGCAAAGTCCATTAAATACATATTTCATATGCTCGCTCCACTTCTTCGTTCCCTCCGGCAGGAATAAGGAAAATGTTTAAAGTGTCTAGTGGCTGGAGATCGATCGATATCCACCATAAAAACTATCGTCGAGGCTCTCTGCTGTAAATGCTAATTTCAATCCTCACGGTTAGGGGCTTGTTTACAACTGCGACCTGACTCGAGCACCGCGCTACCGGCACTATGGCTGCTTGGTGCATTGTTGCATTATTCACACATTGGGGCCGCATAAATGATGCCACTTACCTCTAGAACATGCTCAAGAGTGCATAAAAAGTAACGTGAAATAAAAATCAGATAAATGCGCTGAGAGGTCTGGTGGTCGTGGATGAAGTGGAACGAAGCAAATTTACTCTCGACAATTTCCCAAGCCCAGGAATCTGGATTCTGGATCTGATTGATTCTATTCCGGCAGCCGCAGCAGAAAATCCACCATTGCAGCATTGTTAAAATTTTGATGTGCCCCTATTAGAATATCTCGTTGGCATCTAGGAATTGAATATCTCAATTACGATAGGTCTAAGGAAGCGCGGAATTCAAATTAGACACGATTTGCACCGGTACTGGGTATTGTTTCATACCAAAAAAGTTCCCAGAGGCTCGAGGCTCCTTTTTTGTCTTATCCCGCTTATGGTGAGGGATTAAAGTTATGTAAATGCACTTTTATCATAATTAGATTTATTCCTTTCTCCATGCCACTGTAGTGGAGAGCCATGGGCATCTTATGATTGTCTTCCCCAGTATGCACATACTTCTTTAGACCGGCCTCAAGAGGACTGAAGACTCAGCTCTAGCAAGTGATGCTTTTAAAAAAAAATGGAAAAATAAATATCATTATAACTACTTACAATTTAATCCAATTATCCTTGCATTGTATATCATTATTCTGTAAAAGCAGCAGTTGAGAAATTTTCTGTTTCAACCGAACGGATGTTCAATAAAAGTTAAAACCGATTAACTACATGAAAGAAAAACAAGCGCATATTCGCCAACAAAAACATTTTCACAAATGTTTCAATTTCCAATACCTATAATACTGAATACCCATTGTACATTTTGATTTGTAAATGCTTTTATTGGTAAATACTATCTAGCATACATTTAATTCCTTCTTTTATGTAGTTTATGTGTTTTTAGTTCTACTTTCAAGCTTTTATTTTATTTTCGTGTCGACATCGTTAAAGTTTTTAATTTATTTTAAATGTTCTTTATTTTCCAGTACATCGATTGACTGACGCATAGTGAGACAGAACGCGAAATCGGGGAGCGAAGCTAAGAAAAAATCGTTTTTTAATATTTATAGTGTTTTAAGAACATCCCTCAAAGAGAAAATTCTTATTATCCCTTCTATGATCGAAAGGAAAGGAAAAGGAAGTTCTCTTTTATAAAGGTGGCCCATTTAAAATTTGGAATTTCTTTTTGTTATAAAAAAAACCGCTCAATGGTTGAACATTTATTTAAAAGGTTGTTTTATGTCATTTATTTATGAAAAGCAATTTCGGTCAAATGACCACCACGGCTGAATTGGCAGTAACCCTTTCGGTCCACCCAATTTTTGAGTAAATTTTCGATTGTTTCGGGCCTTATGTAAGCAATAGCAGTTTGAATCTCGCACTTGAGGTCTTGAATTGTTTCTGGTTTATTGGCGTAACATTTATCTTTCACCGCTCCGCAAAGATAATAGTCCAACGGCATCAAATCAAAGCTTCTTACCCGCCAAATCACATCACTATTTTTGCTGATTATGCGATTTCCGAAGATAGGACACAAAAGACCGATTGCAGCGTTCGCTGTATGGCACGTAGCGCCGTCCTATTGAAACCAAATATCGTCCAAATCTTCGGCTTCAATTTACCAGAAAAACCCATCCGCCAACATTGCGCGGTAGCGTTCACCATTGACGGTTACGGCGGCTCGGTCTTCATTTTCGAAGCAAAATGGGCCGATGATGCCGCCGGACCAAAATCCAAACAGTCACTCTTTGTGGGTGCATTGACTTTTCCACGATGACGTGCGGCTTTTGTGCCCCAGATGCGACAGTTTTGCTTATTAATATAACCACAGAGGTGGAAATGAGCGTCATCCAAAAAGATGATTTTTGGCCAACTTCGGCCAAACGATGTTCCGCCCAATTTGGATGGTGAATCGGCTTTAACTGCTGTACCAATTGAACTTTATATGGCTTCATGGCAAGGTCTTTACGCAAAATTCGCATCAAAGAAGTGCATGCAATGTCCAATTGTTGAGAACGATGACGAGTTGATGTTGATGGTTACTCACGCACACTTTGAGCAACAGCAGAAATGTTTTCGATTATGCGCACTGGACGAGTACGTACACGGGTTGGTTTATCCACCAACATTCCAGTTTCACGAGCTCGCTTCACGAATTGATCCATAAATTGGGTTTTTGGAAGTTTTTGTTTTGTCAACATTTTTTTTCAAATATCTCATAGTTTGAGTAGAAAACTCACCGCTTTAACTTATGTTTTTAATATTGCCCAACTTTCTTCAAGCGAATAGCGTCCCATTTCGTAAATGTCAAACCTTAAACTAAATTTGTGTCAAGTCGAGAATGACATATAATCCACTAAACTTCAAATTCCAAACACTAGATGAACCACCCTTTACATTTTTCTCAATATTCCAGGCCAATTTAAAACAAAACTATTAACCCTTTGCCTTATGAATTGAGCGACGATAATTAGTGCCACTTTCTGTCATTCGCCGTGACCACAAGCAGTTTCATCACAGGCCAAATTTTGCGCAATCCACTGGTTTGCCATTTACTATTTACTAAAACCACATTTTTATATTGCAATTATAACAAACAATGACAATAAACATTATCGTGCAAAAACAACATTATTTGATATGAGCTTTTCACTTTTAGCCAGAACAAAACATCACGTATCTGACACGAGCTTCTCATTTTAGGCACAGAAAGGGGATCACGTCTCCCAGACGTTGTTTTAAGGCAAAGCGTTAAGAATAGCTGATTTTGGTGGAAATACCTTCTAGGATAAAATAAGTATAATTGCTATATTTTTAAAAATATAATTTTTTCGCGTGAGCACTAATTTTCCGCCTAAATAATTTTAAAACTATGCATTTCAGTTAGAACTTAATAGACCCTACAACACCGAATATACAGTAACAAACTACGAATATTGACTTAAAGATGACATAGAATTTAACTGCAACTAGGGTAAATAAGGTAAATATGAAAATATGAAAGAACCCACACAAGATCCATCATTGTCCCGAGTTTTTGCAGGATTTTCTATTCCGATTACTAATTTTTGTACTTCACCCTTTCCTCTTCTATAGTACTTCTACCGGATATTACTGAAAAAATATGCAAATTATATGATACCTTCAAGTATGTGTAGAAATTAAAAGACGAACAACCCATACCTAAATGACTAATAACCAATAAAGCAATATACCTAAAATCGTATGTACTTATTATTTCTTAGAAAGGATCGATTTCTTTTGTTTTATAATAAAAAAAAAAACCTTAAAAACCTTAAAAAGCACTATCGACTGTCAACGGATTTCTCTTTACACCAGTCCCCACAACCTCAGATCGGTTTCCCACTTTCGCACTGTCTACCACCACACCATGACCTTTTTGAACGTCTCACCCGAATGCTTCGGAAAGCCAACTGATGAATCCGTTTTCTTAATTCAAAGTACAAATGGTCACCAGCATTTTTTTTTAAATTCAACGAATTTAAGTTAAAATTAGTACTAAGGGTATTTTTAGACCACTGATTTCGATTCCATACAACTATTAAAAGTTGGAAATTCAAAAAGGCGGATCCAATATAGTGATAACAATTTGTCGACTTCAACGGATTTTAATTAAACGTAGTGTCAAAAACATGTTCAAGCCACTGATTTTTATATTTCAACAAAATTTCGAAATTCAAAATGACGAATCTAATATGGCAGTTACAATTTCTTAAGTTTAATGAAATATAAACTCAGGTATCTTCCGACCAGTCATTTCAAATCGGCGATCATAATTTAAATTTTCAATATTTTGATATCGATTTTAATTTTAATAACATCCCACTCCATGCATAAATTTTAAATTGTGAAAAATCATTTTTAAGATTTATGTTAAAAAACAAAGAAGATGTAGAAAATGTGTGTAAATACAAAAATGTCGAAGCAGATATTAAAATGAAATTGTGCAACAAACACCCAAAAAACCGAACATCCAGGATATAGAGATCACATCACGCAGTAGTCTAGCACCACCGGTGTTTTAACGAACGCGATGCTATTTAAAAAAATTTAAATTTAGAAAATCAAAATCCGAATTATTCGAAAATTCGAATTTCAAATCCAAAAACGAATGGCATCGAATATTCAAATGAACCGAATATTCGTATATCATTTACAGACCCAAATGTGATACATTCGCAGTTTGAAAAATTTATTAAAATTTACATAAAATTATTTCAGTACATTTCGCTTATATTGCATATTCACAGTTTCCCAAATCAAGATATACTATTTCTTGTTTCTTGTTAAGTTAACTAATCAAAAATTCTATAAAAATTTAAAAATGGCTACGTTCCTAGTCATTGAGTAAAAACTGTGCTAGCAAACTAATTAAGGGAACTTAAAGGTAAAAAATCCATTTGGCTCGCAAACATTTAATTAAGATATTCCCATTAACTTTAATTACCATTAACGAGTTCTATTTTTTTTAAATCGCTTGCCATTAACGATACTCGGTAGATGCATAGCAAGGCTTTAAAAATCGAAGAATCCCCCCTCCCCCCATTTCTTCGACATGAAAATTTGTGTATAAATTTCCTCATTTGGGGTTGGAGTTTTCGAGGAGCACTTTAAGTCAATTTTGCATTTTTCCCTCTTCTTGTTCTTAATTCGCCTATTCTACCACCGAGATTTGTCTAAAAGTCCGAAAGTGGTCGTTACGAATATTTGCGCAATTGACTGCCGAAGGGTTCTTAAAGGAATATCCCAGTTTCAGTGATTGGGGAATGCAGAACCGAAAAAATCGCATCGCATCCGTCCACCGTCCTGAAAGCCTAGAATTCATTGACCTTTTACTGGAACAATTTCACCCGACCCGATTTAAGGACATTTTAATGAAATCGCTGCATATACCTCTCTCAAACTGGAAACATTTGAGCATCGTGGAACCCCACGAACAACCTTGGCTAGCTTAAGTCCCATCCTTAATTACAAACTGATTAACACAGGAACACTTCAAGCCGGCGCTAATTTAATTTGCTGCCGCGCGCGTTCATGCCCCAGCAGATTTAATTTTTAACGAGTTTATTGATCCTGCCCTATGCAGCCATCTGCCCTAGGTACATTCACAGTGTACATTTTTTGTTCAATTTTCCTCCTTTTTTTATTTCTTGCTTCCTCCTCCACGCCGGGAACGACCCGAGAACAAAGCCACCTCCCCGGTAGGGCACAATATTGCAATTAAAAAATGTTATAAGTGCATGTTGGTGCCGCAGCCGGGTCGCATAATTCGATTCACTTCCCATCTAATGATTTCCTGTAATTTGCCACATACATGCAATTAATTACAGGAGTAAACTACAACATTTCGAAGCCTGTTAAATCCTAATGAAGTCCATAATGAGAGAGAGTTATGCGCCGCAGACTGAGTCCTTTAATATTTTTTTTTCTTCATTTTCAACTGCACCCTAAAACCCTCACCGGCACTCCTCGTTCATTTGTTATTATTCCTGCTACACCCTGTTCTTAGAGTCCCGCTGCAGCAGTAGCATATCGCCCAGATCCAGAAGGTTTTACCCTCAGCGGTGCATAGCACCTTCTCGGCCCCATCGCCAGCAGAGTCCCGGCCCGGCTGCTGCGGAGCGCAGTATGGTTAGGGCACCTAGTTCTGGGCCCAGTCAAGTATATTTTTCTGACTTTATGGGCTTACGCTTTTCTGATTCTTGGTCTGTTTAGCCCCCGTTGTATGTTATGCTCGGCTTAGTGTAAGACTTGCGAGACTTTTTGTTTCACAAGTGAATAAATGCTAAACTAATGCCGGATAAGACCAGCTTCAGCCTCCGGCCTTTCGAAATATGTTTTCCCTCAATTTTATTTTATTCTCAGCAAATCAGCTGATTATCCTCCACAAACTCAACACATTAGCCTTGTACATATATATTTATTTTTTTGATACTTTAAATGTAACATTAATATAAAAGAACGCGATGTAGACACCGGTGATGGGGGAATTCAACGAACTCTGTAGTGATTTGGGGCTGTGAACATTTACCCATGTGAGAGGCAAATTAAGGACAATTCAGTGAATGATGATACCCGCTTAATTATACATCTGCGCACCTGCTTCACCTAAGCTTCATTTGGATTTTATTGAGTTGTAGGTGCAATTTCCAGGGCGTGGATTTCAGTTATACATGTTGCATAGCACCAGTGCGAAAAATAGCTATTCTACCTGCATTAGCTCAATTATCACATTTATAATTTTTGTGTTTATAGTTATGAAACAGAGTGTTTCTCTGTTTTAAATACACAATATGGGGTCACTGAAGCATATACATAACATATTCTTGTGCTGCTTAACTATTTCCGTAAAATTTCAAACATTAACCCTCGAGAAATAATCATGTTCTTAATGGCGTTAAAGCTAAATCTTACGTCCCAAAGTCGTATGACGCTTTATTAGTGTATGTTATAAAATTGGAGTCTTTTATTACCTTTAGTTAAGGTATTATCAAAAGAAATAAAAAACTTATTTATATAATATAATTATTTACTAGCTGAGTAACCTGAATTCTCCCGATATGCAGTCGGTTTCGTAATAGCGTATCGCTCAGAATTCAATAAAGCGATAAAAAATTTAAAAAATATTAATTTTTCCATATTATTATTTTACGCAATACATTTAATATTTAGTGAAATCACCGTTATTTTCTATTATAGCTATACATCTATTGTTCATATTTTCAACTAATTTCAGCATATTCTAGTGATAGATCCTTCCAGGCTTTCTTTACCGATGATTGCAAAGTGAAAACAATTTTCCGCTGCAGCTTTACCTTCATAAGGGCCTACACATTTTCAATTGGATTAGCATTAGGAGTTTGTGAGGGCTACTCCATAACATTGATATCCTTTTGATCTCTCCATTCGGTACAAAGACGACATCTGTGTTTTGGATCGTTGCCTTCGACGATCACGTTTCCTATTCCAAACCAAGAATCTGTAGACTTTAATAACCCGTTTTTGAAAATTTACAGCATCCTTTCTGCATTCAGGTTTCCAGTAAAAGCTATCAATTCCAATTCCTTGCGAACACAGAAGCATACCCACATGAACTCTTATTGGGTGTTATACAGTACGTATGATATAATGCCGTCCATCTTTTTAACCATACTCGTTTAGGTCCTTGATATGCCCAAAATGATGATTCGTTCGACGATTGTCCAATCGCGATTATAATTTTCATTAGCCCATTTCAAACGGTTTTCAATGTACTTTTCAGATAAAAGTGGTTTGATTGTAGTACTGCAGTGTTTGATTAAATTTCCCCTTATACTTTGGCGTATGGTATAGAGACACGTTGATACCTTTTCCACTAATTTGCTTCTAGCTCTCCTCAGCGTTATTTGTGGATCCTTTTCAAAAATCTTCAAAGTAAGAATGTCTTCTTTTTTTTAATGTTTTTCTTGTTTTACCCCTTCCTGACTAGTCGTCGACGTATTCTCAATATTTTTTTTTTAATTTTACAATCCTATTTATATATCATATTCCCATCAAATTATTTTAAATTGAGAAAAATTTGGCCGCCATATTATTTGCTAGTTTCCAAAATTTATCTCAGGTATTTTTGGACCATTAATTTTGAATCTATCAAACTTTGAAATTTCAAGATGGCGTTTTCTAAATCAAAAAAATTGATCATGGTTTTCCATTTAATGAATATTGATGTAAAAATAACTCCGTAAACTAATTTCGAATCTACTACAGTTGTGGGATTAAATGTAAGAGCACCTTTAAAATCAGTTAATTAGATTTCAACTTAAATTTAGTACACAGGGAATAAAAAAAAATAAAAAACAATAAAATACCAATTATAAATGAATGTAATAGATGTTAAAATCGTAAGTCATCACCTTGATTCATTTTCAAGGTAGTCTTCCTGCCCTAAAGTGCCACTACTAATTTGTAACTTCAAAATAGCGTGTCCAATATAGCAACAAAATTAGACGAATTTATGTAAAGTCACGTACTAATGGCATTTGATGGAAACTATTCGCGAATTAACTATTAGAGTCTCGAAATTTAAAACCATAAATCAAATATATCGAACCAATTTGTCAATTTTTATTTTAAAAAAATTCCATGAAAATAAATAAAGGTTTTTCATATTTGACATACAAATTCTAAAATTAAAGTTAAATTAAATCAAATTGTTCACTATTCAAAGTAATTTTTTGAGAAAATGTATTGGTATAAGATTGTTGAATTAATACCCAATAACTTAATAATGGGCATTTAGAGATGATTAGGCAGACGAAAATTTCTATTACAAATACACCGCTTTAATGTCCTTGCCTAATGGATATTCCATTAGCACATTATCTCAAATTTTTGCAAAAAGTTGCTTGATTCATGCAAATCTGGCAGTACTGAATCGAGGTTTCAGGAATATTTACCTTTATAGTGCTCTATTTAAAAATCAATTTATATCCTCTTGTCAGATAGTTCTTGGGAAAATGCAAGCATTTCAAATATGTGTGTTCATGCGATAGGTACTCTTAAGCGGAAATTCCATTAGACCAACGGATTATTTTTTAAGAATAAGTTTAAAATTCGTCCTTAAACTATATATTTAAAAATAAAACTACTTAACCTTTTATTTCTTTAAATAGATTTTTATTGAAAACATGTTAGTATTATTATTATGAGGCGAAGGAAAGTCCTCACGATAGTGGAAATGGAAAAAATTGTGTTTTTAAGGATCAAGGACTAACAATGAAATCGCTTTCAAGATAACCAGTTAAAAGAAATTTGTCAATAATTTTCTCAAATTGAGGGAAAATTATGCCAAAGACCCAAAATTTTATCAAAAACTTAGTGCTTACCAAAAACGAAAAATCCTGCGAGAAGTGAAAAAAAAAATAACTGAACTTCGACCCAAATAAGGTCTAATTTGAATTTACCAGTTTCTGCAAGACGTGTTAAACACGAAAACAAAAATCTTAAATACAAAAAGAGGCAAAAGAAGCCTCCTTTTTAACTGATAACCATAGTTGCAAGGTTAAATTAAGCAAAAAACCACTTGACCTGCTCCGAAAAATGAAATCGCAGACTTTAGCGATGAAAAGAAATTCAACCTGGAGGGGCCCGATGGATACCAATATTATTGACATGATTTAAGGAATCCACAGCTAGTAAGAATTAGGAGGGGGAAGTGTTATAATTTGGGTCGTTTTTTCTTTACATGGAAAATGCCAATTGCAATGAACGCCATAAAATATGTATACAGAAATGTTAGAGAAGCTGTTCATCAACATGTCTAAAGATTTTTTGCCAGAAAATTTTATATTTCAACAGCGATACACACAGCATTTATTACTAAAAATTGGTTCCAGAAGAAAAATATCAAAGCGCTTCCTTGGTCTGCACGAAGTCCTGATCTCAATCCCATTGAAAATTTATTGTTATTGCAGGACGAATTTACTCCAATGGCCATCATTTTAGTTCCGTACAAAAACTGAAAGAGGCCATAAGGGACTCTTGGCGATTTAATATGCGGATAAATATGAAATTGGCTAATGGAATTTGCACCACTGTAGCTAATACAAAGTAAATGGGAAGTGGTAACAAAATGACTTTTGCAATATGGTTCTATATTACAACTACAGATTTGATTAAAGTATCACACTTGAGCGGCTCTAAACTAGTAGACCGAATAAAAACGGCTTAATTAGCTAGTTTTAATAATTTTTCGAAAAAACTTCTTCATCGTGTTATGAATAGGAAGAAAAATACGTTTTATCTAAAACAAAGTTAACTTTCTTTTAAAAGTAAAATGTGGCAAAAATCAATGACGGTTCAAATTTTTGTGCACCACTTAAATTTAAGGCACTGAATCGGAGGTTGTTTTCTCAAAAATAAGGTTGCAATTGATAATATTTACCTAAGAATTCTTCTTATGATCCAGCACTTATTTGTTAAAAAAAGGGTAAGAAGCCAATTCATTTTCCTATTTTCTTATTATCTCCTTACAAAATAGTTCAATAATGATGATGGGCTGAAGAACTTCGTTTTACATATATAATTCAAAAATTCTCGAGTATCGCGGATTATAAGTTGACCTGAGTCGCTCCCTTTAGTGCTACTTGTGACTACCCTTCTTGGATTCCAGAATTTTCAGATGCTCAGTAAATAAAAGCTTCAAAAATCATTGCAGAGTAGAAACATTGGTAATTATCGCAAGCATTAACAGCCCCTATATTGGCCCTAATCGCAGCTGTATGAAAGTGAAATCACATCCAATTGCAAATTGCCAAGAAATTGCCTATTTCGATTGCAGAGAACAATGCCGGGATTTGGAGAGGCCGCGTAAAGAGGACGAGTGCCTTCTGAATGCAACCAATGCAATTCTTTCATGAGGTAAAGAAAAATGCCGAGTGCTCCTCGCGAGCAATGTACGATCAATTGGACCGAGTCGTTGCCAATTGAAATTCAGATGTGCACAAATATACTGGCGAGAAAAAAACATAAATAATGCATTTGCATAATGACAAAATGCAGCCGAGAAAAATCAATGTTTCTGAGTTTTCTTTTTTTTTTATTTTATTTTTTATTTATTTTTTTTTCTGTCGCCCCCTCCCCTTCTGTTGGAAGCGTTCCCACTGATGTATAACGCTTGTACCTAAATTATCAAGAATTGCAGCGTACTCGAGCTGCCCTCGAGATTTCAATGCTCTATAAATTCCTGAGAATTATTCGCAGATGTGTTGGGCCTTCTTTCAGTCTACGATATGCGATGCGAGCAATGAGCGAGCAGGGCGGAGGCGCCGCTTTAAGATACAAAATATTAAGGAAATGAATGCAGCCCTCTTGATATCCAGGAAAAATATACCTATGCCTGCATAAAGTTATATACCATGAACCGGGCTCCGGATCCTCGAAACGGGGCCCCTCCGGCTGGCTGCGGTGACTGGATGCATTGCAGAAGGTTCTGTGGCACTCCATAGCACATCGTTGGCTATGACGCGTTCGCGAGCAGTGGAGGCGCAATTTTATTTTATTTATTGTTATTTCGAGGCCATAAAAAGTTAGTAATAAGCTTTCGTTCGCAGCCACCCGGGCATGCGACATCGGCTGGGTAGCTTATCTAAATGGGGGCTGTGGAGCACTCAATTAAAATCTGTATGCGCCGCGCGCCGTCTGCAAATGTTTTCTTTTCTATAGGAAACTTCATAAATATTAATCTTACATTTTATGGCAGAAATGTGAAAGAGCACCATGATGACTCCCTTGGACTGGGTGCCGAGTGCGGTAGGATGCGTACTCGTCCTCCTTGAGGCCTCATCAAAAATTTACATGGAAAACATTGAGGAGAAGAAAAAAACATAGGAGAAATATCTGCGCGGAAATAATAAGACGTTTTGCAATTTTTGTATTAGATTTCGTCATGCAGTTTTAATGACTCCGAGATTACGATTTTTAGTAGTTTTCAGATGCACTCTAGGATACCCCAGGAAATGAATGTTTTTCTTAATTAATATCAAAGCTAGGGCTGCTTCTATTTTCCAGCAAGAATTATCCACTACAAGATGACAGTAGATTTGCTCCAAGCAAATATTGTACGATTTTAATCCTGATGATAGTGTACATATGAAGCTCCTGAATAAGACGGGGATGTATATTTTATGGGATACCTGTTCATTAAAGAAATGAAAAACAAAATTCCAAACTCTTAAATTAAAAATAAAGCTAAAAATGTATATAGATGAAATAGCTATTTCGAAAATAAGAGATAAGGCTTACATACTCTTAATGAGATTGTAAGATTTCGTATGAAAAAAGAAACTATCTAACCAGAAACCTCTAAGCAATATGTCCTTTTCCTTTCCTGCACTCGATACCTCATCTGAAGCGAAGGCTCTGTTTGAAATTATTCGACTCTAACATCAAGATGTTATGTATCATTACCCTACTGCAAGAAATCCTATTTTAACTTCTCCGACCATGTCATTGCCTTTTTGAAACCCTAATACAGAATGCCAACAACTCAGTACCTTAAATTTCTCTGAACATGTCTCATTTGAACATTTCTTTGCAAATTAATTAATTACTTAATAAAATTCATCTGATTCATTTTTTTCTCTAAAGAATTGAATAATCAAAAGGACAAATATCATATGATTGTTCATTATTCATTAGTGTGTTGTTTTTGACCACGCGCACAAGCAACGATGTGTGCAGTTGCGTTATCATTGTGCAAAAGCCAATTGTTGTTCTTCCACAAATCCGGGAGTTTTTGGCGAATTGCTTCGCGCAAATTGCGCATAATTTACTGGTAATATTCCTTATTGACCGTTCTACCCTATGGCAAAAACTCATGATGCACCACGCCCCTGCAATGGAAGAAAACTAAGCAAAACCTTCACATTCGACCAAACTTGGCGCGCTTTATTGGTCTTGGGTCGTGAGGCAGCTTCCATTGGAATGATTGAACTTTGATTTCACGTCATAACCATAAACCCATGATTCGTTACCAGTTATGAACCTCTGGAGCTAATTTGTGTCGTCGCGCACAGAGTCCAGCAGCTCCTTAGCAATGTTTATAAGATGCTTTTTTAGGTCGAAAATGAGTAATTTTGGCACGAATTTCAAGGCGACCCGTCTCATACCCAAATCATTGGTAAGAATCGAATAGCAAGTTCCATTCGATATGTTTAGGTCCTCAGAAACTTCTCTAACCGTGATTCGACGATTGTACAATACTTTTTCATTTACTTCTTCGACGTTCTTCTCCGTTGTTGACCTGCTCGGGCGTCCGGCACGCTCTTCGTCGTTCACATATTCTCGGCCCTCTGAGAACATTTTGTACCACCTTTGGTCCAAGGTAGCTCTTCACAGTCAACATTCAAAATGCGTCCGCGCACTTTGTTTTTCAGACAAAATTTGATACAGATTTTTTGATCCATTTTTTGAAATAGGCAAAAATCAAAGACGTGCCAAAACACGTCCAAACAAAATAGCTGTCAAAAATTAACTGAACATTCAAAATAGCCGAACTTCTCAGCATAAGTGAGGGATATGAGAATCAACATAACGTCACAGAATCGAAAATCGAAAAATCGCGGAAATTCGAAATTCGCGATACTTTTTGAACAGACCTCGTAATCAATGTCTACTCAAGTTTTTAAAATACAAGCACTTTAGGAGGCGAATAGGATTTTACTAAAATTTATGGATGTAATGCAATATAAAACCTAGTCCAAACAAAAGTTATCCTGATGAATTTAGAAGTTGAGTTTAGTTTTAATATCCAATATCGCTCTCCTTTTTGCTTTTGTTATAGGTTAATTATGTGAGGACTGCCGAAAAATATTTAGGCAACAATCGACCTAGTGAATCGAAATTTAATGTCGCTTGTATGGCGGTATTCGTCCGTAAAGGGTTAATAATAGACTTGAAATCAATGGCCCCAAAATACCACTAGTGCTAATATTCACTAATTTTCACTTAAAGGTAAATTTCGTAAAAGTTGGGTTGCCATATTTAATCCGTCATCTTGAATTTCTATATTTCGCATTCCCAAAAATTGTATCATGGTTTGAGGTTTAATATTGCTGGTCATCATCTTGGGCCCGCTATTTTGAAACCTTATATTTTAATAAAAAGTAGTCTATATGCTGAGAATATAAGGATAATTCCTTTTTGAATTATTTTCAGGATTTTAACTATGCTAAAGTGACTGTTATCGGAACAAACAGGTGAAATAGTTTTAGGATGATTGAAATAGATTAGGATGATTTAAATCTAAGTTAACTAAGTTAAACTACTGGTGATTTGGTATAAGCGCAGTCAGTTTTTTCATATTTAAAAAAAAACTACTACTTGTACAGTAAAAACATATACACATATTAATTAAAGAATATAAAACACTCATAAAAAAGTTACTTCTTTGTAATAAGAACAAATATAATTGACACTTTTACCTGCGCAGTTTCTATAAACTCACTTGATTTAAAAATTTTCTTACATCTCACTATTACATTGTACCCCCTTTATTACATATAATTTGAAAAATCCTATCAGACATTGAATTTTACTAATTTTTTTAATCGAATTTTCATCGATTTCCCTCCAACAATTGAAAACCTATGCTTTAGGTTGATAGTGAAGAGAGCAGTCGACCGTTTCCAAATGTGCCCCATCAGATTTAACTCCGGACTAGACGATTCCCATTGCATTACAGGGATATCCTTAACCCTTTGCCCTATAAAGTCACCTCTGGCATGACAAAACTATTTTTCCCTAAAATTCTTAAGTTACCCAGCGACACTTCATATAGTATTTATATAAAACAAATTACTGAGAAGCAGTTTTATTTAAAAAAATGCTTTGAAATTATATGTATGCAATTACTTCATACCTAACATGTGATATCAAAGCCAGAAAAATTAAATAAGAGTTGACCAAGAACAAACTAAGAAAACAATTATAAAGCAAAGGGTTAAATCATGCCTATATGCATTCAGCCCTGGGTCATCTAAACTCGTATGTCGGACCAATTTCCCAATTTCCTTAAATGCGCGAATTTTGACGCGATCGTCGTTGTTAAGGTTATTTTTTATTGATAAACGTGCTTTGGAAGAGTGCGCCGAGACATCAAAAAATCTTTATGTAGTTAAAGGCTATCCCGAGAAAAGGGAACTTCCGTTTCCTAACCGTTTTTGTCATAAATTTACTCTTAAATCTTTTTGTCGAAAATCGCCTAATTAACCACGCAGAAGTCAGATACTTAAGAAACTCTCACATGTTATTTAGCCTCGATACAAATATTAATGAATAATATAAAACAACAATATAATGAACAAATATAAAACAAAAACTTCGATTATTTAATAAAAAATATTGTGTATCTTTAAAAATACTCATAAAACCTATTTCCAGTTGAATTTTGAAATAAAAAAATATTAAGAACTTTTTACTATAATATGAACATCCTACGATTGAGGCAAGAGTTTCTATTGACTTGCTGATTACAAATTATCGATTGATTCAAGGAATTATTCACATAAAATATTTAATTTATTATCAAACTGATAAGATTTCACCGACTGATTAAGCTATTTGAGCAATGCAATTCACTAGAGTTTTGAATGCATAGTCATTAAGTATTAGGGTTCACTCTTATCCAAGAGTTTACATTATTTCGTATTTCAGAGGTTTTTATGGGCGCACACAGAGGGAATGTAAAACATACTAAACCAAAAACAATTACTTACGTAAATCGTTTATATCACTAGCTGTTTCGATTTATGTCCAGTAAATTATTAAATAGTTTTTCAAAAAACTAAATTTGGTATAACTATGAAGCTTTGGGTCTCAATATTAATAGAATCATACAGACATTTTCAAAACAGCAAAATAAAATCAACGGCAATAAAATTGGAAATATTTTGTTGGCAAGAAAGTTAAGAAATACTTAGAATTTCCTATTACATCGTCCAGTCATAGGCATAAGCTATCAGTTGCAAATAAGTTTATATCGCCAGAATAAAATATATAGTACACAATTTTGTGTTTTTTGTGATGTGTTTGACCGCCAAACGATTACTATTACAAAGTCAAGTTAAAAAAATTATACACGAAAGTATAAAATGTGATAGTGGACTGAAGAGGATAACCAAAGTGCAAAGGCACTCCTTTATTTGTTTATGGTACCTACCAACAAATCTTTAAAGGGTTAAACCGAGGAAAAGTTAAAAAACCTAAGACATTTCTTGACATTGGAGGATTGAAAAATTCATTCAAAATTTTGCACACTGTGTAAGGAGTAGAAACAAATTATTTTTAATCAATTATACGACCATGCCTGAAAACAATGCCGATTTCAAAATAGCGCCTTTTTGCGATTGTAGCAAAACAGTAGTATACGAGGTATGTACAAAAAATGGACCAAAGAATCTGTATTGTAAATTTTGGTTTCCACGTCATAACCATAAACCCATGATTCGTCAGCAGTTATGACCCTCTGGAGCAAATTTGGGTTGTCGCGGACAGAGTCCAACAGCTCCTTAGCAATGTTAATTCGATGCTGTTTTTGGTTGAAATTGAGCAATTCTGGCACGAACTTCGCGGCGACGCTTCTCATGTCCAAATCATTGGTAAGAATCGAATAGCATGAGCCTATAGATATGTTTAGGACCTTAGCAACTTCTCTAACGATGATTCGACGATTGGCCAATACCATTTTCTTCACTTCTTCGATGTTCTCTTCCGTTGTTGACATGCTCGGGCATCCGGCACGCACTTCGTCGTTCACATCTTCTCGGCCCTCTGAGAACATTTTGTACCACCGACAAACGTTGCTTTGGTCCAAGGAAGTATCACCATATGCCACAGTCAATATTCGAAATGCGTCCGAGCACTTAATTTTGTTTTTCGGAGAAAATTTGATACAGATTTTTTGATCCATTTTATGGAATAGGCAAAAAATCGAAGACGAGCCAAAACACGTCCAAGCAAAATAGCTGTCAAAAATTAACTGGACATTTAAAATACTCGAGCTTGTCAGCATAATTGAGGGGCATGAGTACCAACATAACGCCACAAAAAATCGAAAATCGAATATACGTAGCCCGCGACAAATGACTATACATCTTGGTGAAAAGGCGCATTTGAAAAAAGTTAGCCAGATTGACCAAAACACCACCGAGAGAGATATGGCAGACAAAAAAAGGAAACAGGATGGGGCAATTTTGATTGGTTGATTTTCGCATTGAAGATCAAGCATTAAGGCCCTTTGTTGAAGGTAGACAAAATATTTACTATTAAACTATTATAACAGGTCGATTTATATTACTTTATAATGAATCTAATCACTTTAGCGACTTGTTACAATATTTATATTTTTCACTGAAAATTAATTTTCTATAGTTGCGGAACCGCAAAATCTACAGTCATTTCTTTCCTGGATCCAGGAAATGAGTTCAGTTCGTCCCAAATTCACAACATCAGATACACGGAGGTAGAGGGGTATATCCCGAGCTATATTATTGTGCTCATTTCGTATTCAAAAAGTGCAAATGTGGGTAAGCCGTTAATTCATGGACAAACCAGCGGAATCGCGAGAAGCTCCGTCCGCATTGCAAACAAGAAAAAAAAGGTACATTATACTGCTCTGAATGAGCACCAAAAAAAAGGCTTGTCTGTAACGGCCCTAGGAATCGTAGAACGGCAGATATACTTCAAGTACAATCATTTTCTGTTTTGACTCGGGCTCCGAAGGGGGCATATGCAACAAAATGCAGCCCGCACGGATCCACACCTCCGAAAGTCAAATTGTGCAGATAGGGCTCCCCGGCGATCTCGCCAGTTGTTCCCGAGGCTCCAGATGGTTCTTCAATGGTCCTTTTTACATTTTTGTTTAGCGCGCTTTCAGTGGGGCTCTCCTGTTTTTTTTTCGCTGCTGTTGGTACTGTTGTTGTTTTTATTCTGATGCTGAGCCTCCTGACTTTTTTTTGTGCTGCACCCTGTGCACGCTTCGCTCGTTTAGCTTGTACATTAATTTTCCATATAACGAGATGATACAAGTGCCTTCCAGGTTGCTTCAATCTTGCTCGTGCAGCCACAATTGCCGCGGGCTGCAATCAGAAACTGTTAAATGTTTTCATACCGAACATGCACTTTTCAATAAATTTTAACGATCATCTCCTTGGAGCACCCCTCTCACCATGGCCTGCTTGTTTACTTAATGCAGTGTGAGAGTGATTACATGCACTTGGAAATGCCGTTGTTGCTAGGACGAGGAGACCCTGCCGTATATTATTTGAGGAGCAATGAATGTATTTAGTCATCTGGGCCTCATATGGTGTGCACTCCACCCTTTGGGGTCCCTGATTAACAAGAGGCTCAAATTAATACCCTTCGCCTGGTACTTAAATTCGTCGAAGTCGTTCCGCAACTGGAAAGATAAACAAGTGCGGACGAGGTTGCAAGATGTTTAGAGCTTAAAGTGTGTATTTATGAACTGCAAGATTAATGTGGATATTTCGGTTGAGTTCTCTGATTCCGCGAAGACAGGGTAAATACCATCCGAATGCGTAAGATGCTATTACTTATTGAACACGCGAAATAATTTAGGAGATCAGCCCCAATTCAGTGACTTGAGGCACCTAGTTGTTGGATGCAACCCCATCTCTGCTTTGCAGCACCTCCCATCATTCAACATCGGCCAACATTCAGGTGCTACGAGACGAGGGATATCACTAAACAGAGCAATTTGCATGAACGCGCATTGCTCCAGCAATGGAAGTGCTACCTGCAGGCAGAGTTGATTCTACTCGCACAGCTCCAATCCTGCGATGATGAGATGATGCTAGAAAGAGAAGAGAACCAAAAAAAAAAAGGGTAAATCAACATGCCTCAGAATAAGAAATGCTTCACGTGCTCATTTTCGACGTGTTCGCTTTGCCTTGGGAGGGGCTCACAACATAATTCTAAACAAATTGAAATTCGACGATGAGCACCTCGTGAATGGGCTGCCGACTGCGATGGGACGCTGATGGTGGCGTGAAGGGCAGAAAACCTGTCGAGGTTTTTTACATCGACCTGATTGAGGCTCTGATGATGAGAAACAATGGAGCGATGGTGGAGTGTTTCGAGGTGCAATGAATTGCTAACAAGGAACTGAAGTGATTGAGGGTGTTGGCAGCAGCATTTCGTACCGAATTTTGATTTCGAGAAGGTCAAATACCTGACCTTGTATGTATTGATTGCTATGGCGGCCTGGGAATCGGTTCTTGAGGCTGCTGCGTAACAAGTATACCCTTTTGCTTATGAGAACAAGGTAGGGCTGGCTTTGTGGTGAGGATGTATAACCATCACCACAAAATGATATTCCTAATCCGAAAAATTGTGCGTTGAAACGAATCTTAACATTTAAAAAACACGTGAACCATCAAATTTTGGAGTTATGACTTAAAAAGGAAAAAATCGCCTCCAAAATTACAAAAAAAAACCTCCAAACTCTAAAGTTAAAGATTAAAGGGTAAAATCGACTACAAAAAATCGACCCGAAATTTAGAGGTCTAACTTCGGAAGTATAAATTTTGAATACGTCGCTGTTTGATTTTTGATAGGGATTGTTTTAAAATCTAATCATTGTGAGCCGAAATTGCACCTTTATGGATCCATCGAAAAAATGTTAATAAACTCTAAGGAACATTTAACGAAATCTTAACAAACTAAGAAACAGGAAATTACCGCACGTAGTAATGATTGATTTAAAAATATAGCATTTAATGTACTGTGAAAAAGCTACATGTACAAGGCGGGGCATAAGTAATCACCTTTTTGGAAGGCATATACCTAGTCTTGCCATAAATTCTGTCACATAATTTCTAATGCGCGCTTTCTCAGAAATTAGCCTGGAATTATACCGTTATGTTGCACTTTGTAACAAATGAACTGTACGGCGTAATATTCCGATCAGTTTGGTGACAGTCTTTGACTCGTAATCATGGAGTGGGGAGTAAAAGAAAATCGTATCGCTGTAATAGCACTCCATAAGTGTGGAAAAAATGCTTCTGAAATTTTGAATTTGTTGAAACCGCTAAAAATAACAAAAAGATTCATTTATCGTGCCATAGAACGATTTAATGAAACCTTAGGCATAGATGATAGAGCAAGGACCAGTCGTCCATGTATCGTTAGAACAGTCAGTGCCATCAAAACTGTCCCAGAGTGCATCCGTAGAAATCCACTGCGCAAACAAAAAATTTTGTCGAGGGAGTTGGAAATCTCCACAAGACCGATGAGTAGACTCATTCGAAATGATCTTCATATGAAGGCTTATCGTCGGTCAACAGCCCACATGTTGACTCCACGGTTAAAGGAAATAAGATTGGAAAGATGCAAGAGTCTCTTGCTTTGGCACGCAAAATGGTCATAAGAACATCCTCTTTACCGACGAAAAAATTTTTACTATGGAGCAAGTTTTTAATAAACAAAATGATAAGGTTTATGCAACATCATCAGAAGAAGCTAAAAAAAACGGTTCCCAGGGTGCAACGAGGCCATCATCCAGCTTCTGTAATGGTTTGGTGGGATGTATCCTATAAAGGTGTCACAACACTCCATTTTTGCGAAAAAGGTGTCAAAACCGGTGCGGCGGTTTATCAAACCAACGTGCTGGAAGGTGTTGTGAAACTTTTATCGCAAACTCTCTTCGGTGGACAACATTGGGTCTTCCAGCAAGACTGCTCCTGCTCACAAAGCAAAAAGCACACAGGAGTGGCTTCGCAACAACATTCCTGATTTTATTGCACAAGATTGGCCATCCGGGAGCCCAGATTTAAATCCGCTGGATTATGCATTATGGACAAAGTTAGAGAACAAGGCCTGTAGAACTCCCCACCGCAATTTGGACAGTCTGAAAAAATCGTTGGTGAAAGCAGCAAATGAAATGTCGTTGAATACCGTGCGTGCCGCTATAGACCAGTGGCCACAACGTTTAAAAGCTTATATAAAAGCTAAAGGAGGTCATTTCGAGTAAAGCTTTTATTAATTAATTAACAATATCTTATTAAAATAAATTTCGTTGGAATAAACATATTATCTTTTATTGTTTAGATTTTATGCTCCTTTAAAGTTGTGACAGAATTTATGGCACGACTAGGTATATATTTGCGACTTTGATATTTGTGAAGTAGACAGATGTAAAATACTCGCCGATAAACCATTGTTTTTAACCAATAGTTGATCATTGGTGTTAACCCAACACCAAGTGAAAGTTTGGCCACTCGTCTTATAGAGACTGGATCAACACCGCACAGTCTTAGGCATGCCCGGCCTCGGAGCTGTTCACCAAGTTGACCCAAAAATATCTACCAGACGAGCTACACAATTGGGAATCAGTAGACCCGTCAAATTAACGGGTTTCATATTTTCTGCTGAAATTTACATTATTTTTAATTTATGTAGTAATGCATATATCTTTGGTGTATTTTTTATACTTCAAGCCTCCCATTTCGAATAGAAATATATAGACTTAGTTTCAAAACCCCTATCAATCATACGAGAAACATCCGTAAAATTAGTGTTAGATTACTGTCAAGCTATACTTAGGCCTGTTTCGAATTCACATGCATTTGCACTAAAATCTATTTTCGGAATTAAATATTTTCCAAAAAACTCCGAATAGTGCGTACAGCATTCGAAATTATTCGTATACTGCCTAGCACTAACACTTTAGCATCTGTCAAAATCGAAGTGTCCTCGCGAGTGCACTAAAAATGGATTTCCTTGATATGAAAATAGCGATTTATAACAATAATTGTCACCTGACTATTGAGAAAGAATTTATAGTCAATATTATGGTAAGAAAGAAAATTGGCTAATTTTCTAATGACTTGAAAATATTTGGAGAAAAGGGAATATCTGAGGCCATTGTACCATCCTAAACTCATTTCAATTTTAAAGGGAACGTAAATTTATGTAGAACGCATATTCGGGTATCCAATAGAAGCTTTAGGCATTTATAGCTGCCTTTATTAGTACAAAAAATATATTATTAGAGTGTGCAGTTTGAAACTGTACTTTTTCTATTTTGATTGGGATGTGGGTTCAGTTATAGAGTTGTTTCTGTCAGTTGTATTTACGAAAAAAATTTAGAGCAGTTCAGAAAAAAAGTGCCAAGCTCAAGTGCGGTCCGAAAAGATAGTGAGAAGTATAAGTGCATGCGAATTCAAAAACTGCCCTAACTTTGAGCGCGAAGAGGACGATTTTCTTTTGTAAATCATCATAAGAGATAACACGAGCGACAGTGGATATTCTGCGCCCAGCATTTCACGGTCGCATAATCTCTCAATTTGGCGATTTGCAGTAACCCGCAAGATCACTTGATTTGAACATACCACATGTCTTGGCGACCCTAAAACAACATCGAGAAAGAAATGGCGAATCTATCTAGTATTGAGAAAAATGATGCAAATTGCTCTAAAACGCGCCCAAATGTGCATCAATTTTAGCAAGACATTATTTTCTCGACTTAACCAGAAAAAAATTATAGGTAGATCCAAATAAACAATATCCAGAAATATAATAATTTTTTTCCATTTACAAAAAAAGTTATGGCCTTAGAAAATCATGAGCCTCGACATCTCAGTTGGTAACGCGTCTCGTTGGCGGCACTAGAGGATATAAATTCGATTCCCATCAAGAAATTTTTGTGTCTTCCGGTAACCGGGCACAGTTGTGTAACATGTGGTAACCTAACCTAATCTAACTAATCTAATCACTATCTCCACCTCAGCAGAAGAGGTGCCAAATTACTCTTAGTATATTTGGCTAAATATTATAGAAGAAGATAGGATCCCAATTTCATACTCCGACGTAATGAAATTGTCGTTCTGAAATTTTCCGTGTGGTATTTCACAATCCAAGTTCCTACTTTCGGAATTGTTTGATATTCTACAATGTTTTTCGGGAAAAAATTTACGACGGGGCCAGTGTGTCGGAGAGCTAAGTAAAGTTGTTCTAGGTATGCTGAAGGTTACAAAATGTAATTATAAAATATTTAAAAATATACTGTTTTTGACCTTTTAAAACCCTTTTGCGTAAATATAGGCTATCCGAAATTCCGACAACCAGGAAAAACCAGTATGAGCGAATGGTGGACTTGTGAGCTCTAAGTTTGTTATTGCTCAGGGTTTTTGCTAAATCGGAAATCAAATGAAACCGATTTAAGTTTTTGTCATCTTTTGATCTTTTGGAGGGTAATGTAAATTTTATACGAGGTTTCTTCAATAAATAAGGTCATTTTTCAAATTAATTCGATTTTGTCCCCAACATCTATTGACATTATCAGCTATTTTGCATATTTAATTCTTTTTTGACAGATTTAAAGGTTAGACGTGTTTTGGTGTGCCTGACTATTTTTTGTTATAGAAAAAAATGGATCAAAGCATCTGTATAAAATTTTGTGTGAAAAACAAAATTAAGTGCTCCAACGTTGACTGTGGCATTTAGCGAGACTACTTTGAGAAAAAAAAAAGTTTAAGTGGTACAAGCACAGAAGGCCGAGAAGCTGTTAATGGAGATGCCCGGCCTGGACGCAACAGCACATCAACAACCGATCAAAACGTTGAAGCAATGAAGAAAATTCTTATGGAGAATCGTCGAATTACTATTATAGAAGTTGCTGAGGATGTTTTGGGCATGAAACCAGTGTCAGCGAAGTTTTTTTCCGAAATTGATAAATTTTGACTGAAAGAACCGTCGCATGAGCATCGCTCAGGAGCTGTTGAATGACGTCAACGAGGATCCAGATTTCCAGACAAAAAAGACATTGATGAATAAATAAATATTTTTCAAGAATAATAAAAAGCCACCTTATTTAGTGAACAATCCTCGTATGTGTGACATCCGCACAGATTACAACAGCTGGAAATTCGGAATTCGCATAAAAATAGATTTTGTTTTTCGTACTTCTTACAAATATTTAATTTAATCCAGTTTAGGTACACTTGCAAAACCTTCGACATTTAGAAACCGAGAATTGAGCTTTTGCATATGTGCGTAAGTGGATTAACAGTTCGCGACATTTAGTCCAAATCGTAGGCGGCGCAGTGAAATCTCCAGAAAAATTAAATCAGGCGGGTTTTTTTGTATTCTAGTAGTATTTCAGTTTTATAAAATTAAAAACATATAAGCCAAAAATATTATTGAATTTCTGACGAAAGTGTAGTAATTTATCTGTTTTTCGGAATCAAGTATTCTCCCGCCATATACTTTGTACTTTTTCCAATGTTATTTCGTTCGCCATACAACTTTTGGACACTTATTTGAAAATTCAGACCATTTTGCACTATAGATGTGCGTGCGCCGGACCACTTCACGGCCTGTAAATATCGAAACTTTCTAAAATGTTGAATGTATGCGAAATAACTTTGGAACTTTAATTAATAAAATAAAAATAAATACGTTCACGATATATTCTAAATTAAAAGCATTATAGGAATCCTTTAGGAACCTTTTTTCTAATCTTAGATTTTCTTTTTGCTTGGTTCCCATTCAACAGTTATAATATAATGCTACAAAATTTGATTAACTGAGAAATTCAAAATATTATGGGTTTAACTTTCACGTTAGTCAGCTGATTTTCGGAGTTAACTGAAAAGCATTCTATTGGATAGTATTTTTGGTGCACTATACGTTTCTAGTTTGGAATACGAAATTTCTCCGTACCTCCTACGGAATAGGAGTACATGTTTTTTAATATATCGCGCAAAATTATTTTAGCACTAATTTTCGGAACCTTCTCCTATAAATTGTAAGAATCACGATTTCGCATAAATTTAGAGGAAACATAAACTTAGGTATTGGTAACCATTATTTTTACCGTGCAGTACTATTCTTTGAACTTGTCATTCCTTGTCTCCACAACGCCTAATCAACAAATCCCAACGAGTACCTATAATTTTTCAGAAAACCATTTCTATTTTGTTCAAAACGACTGTAATTTTCCATTCAGTCGACGAAACAAACTCCGTTGGAAATAGCCAAG